>ML782949.1:675496-696591 GCA_009831015.1 Picea engelmannii | reverse complement strand
TGATGTTGGATATATAAAGCAATTGAGAGGTTTGACTATTTTACAATTAATAAAGTTATGGGTACTAACATAATAAATCAACACTATTAAAATTTTCCTTAAATTGATGTACCTTCTATCTTGAGAGTTTGAGGAGTATTGATGCCAACCAATAGATGACAAGCTATGGTTGGAATAGTCTCTTCTAATTCTATATCTTGTGATGGTTCTAGTTCATATCTTCCTCCTCCTCACAATATATGTAGAATGATTTCCTCTTACCACACTTACGCCCCTTATTGTACTTGTTGTCACAATTGAAACATAGTATATTCACTCTTCTTTCATCCATTCACTGAGGTGTCAACCTTCTAGGTTGAGTGAGGCTAGGAAAGGGAACTAGTTGTCTCTACAGTTATTAGTGTCCACCATTCTAGTAGCCATATCTTTACTTTCAAATTTCCAAGCACACTGAAAGCATGCACTAGGGATTTAGGTTCCAAGAGATGCACCTCACATTGAATGCTCTCCTTTAAAGTTCCCATAAAGAGATCTAACAAATTATCCTCTAGAATGTTCTTTACTCTTAGACTCAACTTTTGAAATTGTTGAATGTGCTCTGTAATTGGACCTCTTTGTCAGAGATTTATCAATTGACTAAAGAGTGTGTTTCTCTTAATATCCCCATAATTTTCTATTAATACATTTGTAAACATGGACCTAGATACAATGTAATCCTATCTTTGTTCATAAATCCATTGGTACTAGACAAATTTATCAAGTTCTAAATATAGGGATGTAAGAGTTACATTTTGTAAAGTTGTCACTTGGTGTATATCAAATAATTTCTCCATCTAGAATATCCATGTTATAGGATATTTACCATCAAACTTCTTCATATTAATATTAGGAATTAATTGGCTCCTTGGTCTTGAGTTGAAATTTCAATGATGCATAAATTGGAGTGATCAATTCAATCATGATTTTGGGACTCAGTATTCACGGCCCCAAATGTTTTAAAATCTTCTCCATATGTGACTGGGGTTCAAAAATTTTGTTCTCCCAATTTTCATGATTTACTTGGGTTGCAATGTCTCTTTTAAGGAACTTCTCATCTAGGGTATGTAAGAGGGATTCCATATAATTTTACAATCATTTCATATTTTGATCAATTTCATCTTTAATTTCCCTTTTAAGGATTTCTTGTAAATGTGCCAAATCAACTCTTTTCAACACATTATCACCCATGTCATTAAATTGGATCCTCAATTGGAATACATGGTGCCTTGAATATCCACTTTCTTCATCAGTCATGAGTTATTTCTATGGATCTTTAGTAGGTGTATATTTATTTACAGAACCCTTTTCCACATGAGAAAATAATAATACTCCTTTTTTTTCTCTTTATCATAATTTTTGAATCACCAAAAACATATCTTCCAATAAAAAGTTATAATAATTTGAAGTTAACATACCTTTAAAAACCATGGTTTGCAGACTATCTTGTTTCCCAACCTTTATCCTAAAGCATCTCTGAAATTTCAGCCCCTATGAGTATGAAATTTCGGTCTATAGTATCCTAATATGTCTTCTCTGTAATTTTAGTCAGTGGTATCGCGATATGTATTCTGAAATTTCAGCCCCTATGAGTATGAAATTTCGGTATATAGTATCCTAATATTTCTTCTTTGCAATTCCATATGTTTGATAAAATTCCAATATGCCAAGGGAATGTTATGATAACTTTCTAAAAACTTGTTAGTTTTGTCTCTTTCAGGAGATATACCTTGTATGACTTGCCACGTGTCCAATATTTTGTATCTAATTCTAAATTTTGGATATAAAATACTGTGGTCTATATTCTTTCCAATGAAACTAGTGTCACTCAATTTGAAATTTTCAATATTTAGAAATGATTGTTTTACCAAGCACATTTGTTTGAGACTAGTTTTAGGACTAGTCAAAAACCTAATTTCCACAATTGGTATTTCCGAAAGCATAACAAAAAAATAATTGAAATTTTTACCACATGTATTTTTCTATGTATCTTGAAGATCCAAAAAATTTCATTATATAAAACTTCCCAAAAAAACATTATTTTGAAAATACCAAGATGACTCATTTGAAGGAGCCAAACTAAAGGATTGCATGCTCTGAAATCAAATGTTATGCACCAAACACCCAAATAGCATAAAAATTGAAGAGAAGCAACTCCATGCCTTGAGAATGAGATAGAAGAATGAATGAGACACCTCTTTGAAGGGGAAAACTCTTTTACAATATAATAAATTCACAAGATGATATTATCTCTAAGATTAGGTCTCCTTGGTATATATAGGAGACAAAGGGTACAATAACAATTAAAGGGTATATCTGACCAATAAGGAAAACTCTAGCATATCAATAGAAATGTGATAACTCAATATATAGGGATTAATAGGTTCTTAATGATTTTAATGAGAATAAAAATTCAAGTGCATGATGCAGTTAATATATCACTAATCTATCCTATCTAAACATATCCAACCTTGGCTAAGGTGCATGAAATAGAACTAGTTTGATAGGAAACAAAAGGAAGGTATAGAGAGTACAAAGAATAATCTACCACTATTGTTAGCACAAAACCTCGGGCATGTTATGAGGACCAAGGATAACCTACATATTGTTAAGACCATACCTATTTAACAAACAAATGTTAGACATATATAAAAGGATATATGCACATAGCATGGATAATAGTCCATCTCTATTGTTTGCAAAATGTTTGGAGTGTCAAAAGTTCAAGGTTGAGCATAGACACCCAACTGGGTTGATGTATCCATTTCCCATTCCTGAGTGGAAGTGGGAAGTGGTGACAATGGATTTCATCACCAAATTTCCCAAAATAAGTAATCAACATGATGCTATCATGGTGGTGGTGGACAAGCTTACTAAAGCTACCTATGAAGGCTACTCACAAGGAAACCGATGTTGTTGATATTTATATGAGGGAAGTAGCATGCTTGCATGGCATACCTAATACAATTGTGTCTGAAAAACACCATAATTTTACCTCAAAGTTCTAGAAGGGATTATTCAAAGGGTTCGGGACAAATCTGAACTTTAACAAAACTTATCATCCCGAGACTGATGGGAAAATAGATAGAGTGAACCAAGTGATAGAGGATATGCTAAGGATGTACATGATGCACAAACCACCTAAATGGGAAAATTATCTACACTTGGTAGAATTTTGCTACAACAATGTGTACCAAGCATCACTGAAGATGAGCCCATTTGAGACACTTTATGGCAGAAAATGAAACACACCAATAAGCTAGGACAACCCAACTGATAGAGCAATGATTGGGCCATAGTTTCTCCGGGAAATAGAAGAGAAAATGTTGAAGATAAAACAAAATTTAAAGGTTGTCCAAGATAGGCATAAAATACATGTTGACAAAGGTAGAACTCACAGGGAATTTAAGTGGGTGATCATACTTTCTTGAAGGTGAAGGCCAAGAGAAGTTCCCTGAAGTTGGGAAATTGTCCCAAGTTGGAAACTAGATATTGTGGGCCATTTGAAATCCTAGAGAGGATTGGAATAGTAGCTTACATGCTTGCATTACCTAATGTTAATCATGTTATTGATTGGAATGTAATTCGGGTGGAGCAAGGAAGCACTTTTCAAGTGCATCCAATACGCATTATGGACTGGAAAATCAAACATCTTTGGAATCAATCCATGGAGCTTGTAAAGGTCCAATGGACCTGGTATGGTCCCGAGGACACAACTTGGGAGCATGAAGATGATATGCCAGAAGAATACCCACATCTTTTTGAAGATTTTGGAAATCTTGTTGATATTATGTAAGTAAGATGCACTCTATACAATGCATAAATAAAAGGAGGGGATTGTAATACCCTGAGGACAAGCCCCTGCTGAATTGTAATGATGTTTAATGATGTTTATAAGCTGGTGAGCCAATTTTTTATAATATGGAAGGATTATGTGTTTATTAGGCCGGAGATCCTAAATGTTGAAGGCCAGGGAGCCTGGTTTTGTATATGTAAATACTCATATCATTAATATAATTACATCATTGTATGTAGACAAACCACAAAGAAAGGTTTATGGGGGAATAAGCTCCACTGGGTAGGGAAATGGATGGGGCTGAGAGGCTGGGAAAAAGGGATAAGCTAGAGGTCTTATTGCCAAGGGAATATTCTAATATATTTTCCTAAAAGACTAAGGTTTGGGGAAATAACCCTTGTTATCCTAAGTTCCTTTGGGGAGAGGAACGAACTCCAAGTGGAGAGGAACGAACTCCAAGTGGAGAGGAACAAGCTCCCAAGAGAGCCATGTGTCAACCTGGGCGCATGCAATTTTATGGGGGGGGGGAATTTTCATTGTGGGGTTTCACTCGCCATTCTTTCCATGCTCCCCACTCACACACACACTCAGAATGAGCATTCACACACCCATCCATTTCCTCCATCATTGACCTCTACAACCTCTAAAACCTACAACTCGCGAAGCTAACCTATTTTTCTTGTGAAGCACAACATGACTGTGCAGTTCCTGAGCCATATCTCACCCTAGCCATTTTGTTGTTGCTACCCACATTTTCTCTAGAATGGTGTGGCTTATTGTCATTGCCATATCCCATAACTGATTTTGCTACTCTGGTTACTCATTGACTTAGGATTTGGAAAAAAAAAGTAGGTTGTTAGGCCTGTTGTTTTGAAGAGGTAGGTTGTCAAGCCCATGGATTGAAGAAGCGGGTTGTCATGCCTGTGAGAAATTCTCTCCAGGTGAGAGAGATTGTTGGGGAAGTGATTTCTCCTGGAGGGAGTCCAACAATAGTTACAGAGCTCTAAGAATTCTTGATCAAACTTGTTTTTGAAGCCTTGGAAGGGAAGTGGAGCAGCCAATGGGCTGTGAAACAGTGAAGGTGTGTATTCTTGGGGTGGGACATGCATGTGGGGGATGAGATTCTATGAGTGGTTGGCGTAAGTAGGCTCCTATGAGGGAATCCTTCATGTTGCATTATGCATCTTTCCATAGTCTCAACCTAGCCTAGGATTCCCTTTACCCTAGGTGGAGTTTAGTCCCAGCTCGGGGCTGACCCACTGTTGATAGCTTGGAACAATGTGGTTTAAGGCTGGGAGGTTCGTGGAAAGTATGCACGCAGTTGGTGGCCTTCTAATAAAAAGATAAGTACCATTTCTATGTTAATTTGTATGTTGTGTATCATGTATATGTCTTTATATTTATAAGAATTGCATGTGTTGTTTCATGTTTGTTTTAATGTGAATTACCAATTTAATTTGTGTATTAGTAGAATGCATATTAGTTGTTTAATTTTATATGTATGATGTTCTGCAAAGAGATCTGCCTACCATAGCCCAGCAGGTCTATGCCTGGGTATGGACAATTTTGATTATCATAATAGAGTAAGCAATTTTTTTGTTGTATTTATTAATTTTAAGTAGCATGCCCATCTTGGCATCCTGGGTATGTTACAAATTGGTATCAGATCTTGTACATAGAAGTTTCGTTGTAGTGGCGTGACCCAACTTGGGTGGTTGGGGATGTTATAGTACATGCATATCGCAGGTGGAAGTTGGCATTCTCTTGCATAATGTCCTGGTTGTTGGCAGTTATGAGATACTACTGGACCTCTTCCTCTTCCAAATCCTCCTCTACCTAGTCCTCCACCATTGTATCCACCTCAATCTCCTCATGATGTGTTGTACTGAGGTACCTAATTATACTGCACGGGGTTATACTGAGCTTGTGCATTGTTGTACTGTTGGTGTGCAGTGTTTTACTTTTGTTGCACATTATTATATGGAGGTGGTACCTGGTTGAACTCTGGTGCAGCTTTCACTGTCATCATTTTTTCTTTCACCCTATACGTATCTGAAGTTATTTCCCTCATCAAGTCCATTTTCCTATAATATTTGTCATCATGACCCATTGATTTGCAAAAAATGTAGTATGAATTCATGGGTACTTTTTGGTACTTATGCATCATTGGACAATGATATGGATCATGCCCTTGTGTTTTACATATCTCACACCACGGTCCTCCTGTTGGCAAGGGGTTTGGTAGCTCTTTTTCCATGTACTGCGTGAAATTTGGGCACTCATTCTTCTAGTGGCCTTCTATCCTACATGTGGTACACTAAACAACTTCCCTTTTCTCTTTGCCCTTATTCTCGTTCAGTTGAAATGTGAGGTTCTTCATATCCTCCTTCAATTCCTCTATTGTTGGATCTATCTTCTGATACTGGTTCTCTTCCAGCTGTAAGGATGCCTACAGAGCCTCTGCCTAAGTTTGAAACTTTTTCTTCCTCAAAGGGTATTTCAAATGTGGTAGCAATGAATTCACAAAGACTTGTCTATGATGCATGTCAGTCATGACATATTTCAACTTACCCTTCAACCGTTTGAACCTATGATCAATCTCCCACACAAACTCACTTGGTTTTGGTTTGATTTCAATCATCTCATTCATGTACTGATCTTCTGAGCTAGGCTTCTGAAATTCATTTAGAAGCCACTTCTTCACATATGCAATAGTCTATGTTGTTCCTGGTGGACTTTTTATAGCTAGACTCATGTACCAATCTAGTGTGCGGTCTCTTAGCGTGATAGCTAACTACACAAATTTTGCGTTCTCATCTGTGATCTTCTTTGCTTCCCATATCTTCTCACAGATGATTTTTTTTTTTCAAGGTCCTCAGTTGCCTCTCCCTGCAATTATGGTAACCTAATGGTGGGATCATGTCCTGCCATATTGAAATGTGATGAACTACTGCCTCCACGTGGTGTAGATATTTGACTGCTACTTACTGAATTGGCTCCTCCAGTTGCTTCTCCTTGCTTAGATTTGTTTCATGTTGTCTTTCTTCCACTAAAATTTGGTTGTCTAAATGGTGGTGTTATTTCTGGTGTATTAGTCACACATGGGGTTATGGGTTCCAATGACATGAATGGGCATTTTTCCTTCTGTTCCTGCCCTTGGAACTCTTGTATTCCTTTCATATGTTGGAAGAAGGATTTCCTCAATATGCTCCTCAGCCTAGATATCCTCTACCTCTTCTTCATCACTTGTCAATCCCTCTCTCTCAGCTATGGCTCTCTTATTATTATTCATCTTATATTGGTAGGGTACTCCATTGCGTGTCTTTCCAGTTGTTGCCATTATTTGATTTATCTAATCTTCCTCCATCATGATTGGGTCCATGGCCTCCTCCTTCTTTCCTGTATCCATCTCTCCCTCCATTCCTCAGTTCTTGTCAGTGCTTCCCCCCTTCCCCCATGCACACAGGGAAGTTTAGTTGTCTGATGCCATAGTCATTACACCTTTGTTATACAGTAAGATATTGATTGAATTATACAAAAATATGATATACCTACCTCTAGGCCCTTTTATAAACTCTTTCTCTGTTGTGATGTAAGACTTCACGGTATCTACTACAAATTTTGTGATAAACCCTGCAACAATACTGTCTAACCAGAAATCTACTGCACGTGTGAATTTGTTGTTAACTTTCTATAACTACGCGATATCCATAGGATTCCACTCGATCTGTCTGATTCGATTTGTACGGTGATTTTATTTCATCCTCAATAGCCACTCCTACAACAGATTCAGAAAATCACATAAAAATACCTCATGCAAGTCGCTAAACATGTATTTGTCCAGATATTTGTGCAGTGTTAACTTAGGGTTTTTGTTATATTTCTGTGCAAATTCAAGCTCCTTTGTTTTCATCCATCTTTCGATTTTAGGCTTCGTCGGATTCCATAGTCTAAACATTCCCTTCTATACTCTCATTTTCTGGGAGACTCTTTCATGGATCCCACTCACTCAATCCCATGCAGTTCCAGCCGGAAACAAAACCATTTGTTGGTTACTACTCCTCCTATCTACTTCTTGGTTGACCTAGGTTCAGAGCTAATAGGATTCCAACAAAACCCTCTAAGACTATCGGACCTCCTGGTAAACCAGAAGGCAACACAACAAACATAATGTATTGTATAGTCTCACCTGAGATAGTTCTATGGATGACTTAAAAGCTCAAGTGCTTACAATATAATAAAGAGTGGGGATCTGGGATTGCAACTCATCCTCTAAGGCCTTGATCTGGTTGTTCTTTTTATTATTCTTAAGATTCATTCATTTGCTAAATCTATGCATGCATTCTAACAGATCCAATATATGATAGATCTAACGAAATCATTCATTCATTCATTCATATAACTACTACTAGAAGGTAAATATACCATAAACACAACACAAAGCATGGGTTTTACCATGGTTCACCCCCTCCTTGGCTACTTCCATAAATATTTGGTTTCTTTGACTCTTTTTTTATGTTGCTGCAAAGTATGGTGTTGCACGCACTACAATGATGATCATACAACCACAAAACAGGTTCCACAACCTCTGTGAGGCTGACTAGATCACACCAGGATCCTAAGCCTGTGATATAACCCTCAAGGTCTAATCACTTGAATCTCCTACAACTCAACAACTTACAAAAGTATCTCGGATCTTACAACAGTTCTCCTAACCGAACATAACAAAACTTGGGAACCCTGACCTATACCTCCTAGGTACTTATTTATACTAATTTATGGCTTATCAGTCGTTACAAACTCTTACAAAAACCCTAACTCTAGCGTGGTTAGGTTTTCCTACATGCATGCCTTGCATGCTTTCCTCCTTTGCATGCATCTTTTCCTCGCACATGTTGCTTTCCTGCCAACTATTTTTTTCCAAATTAATCTTTATTTTCCCAAAATGGACTCTTCCTATACATTGGTATGCACCCAACATGCCCCCTCCTTAGTCAAGTATTGCCTGTATATTAAAAAATAGGCTTTGGAATTTCAATTTTGTTCATTTTATTTCATAATTGTTTTGTTTTCATAATTTATTGCAATTCTAGACTAATAGAACAGTGGATATTAATTTGACTGTGGTTGATATCTATTTTCCTTATAACGTAAGTTTCACAATATTAATCTACAACTCCATTCTTGATTCAATCCTTACAATTTTTCAATCACATATGTTGCTATAACTCTCGTTGTTCACGTCGTTGTAACCTTCACACTCTAGTTTTGTGGCTACAACACCATATTACCGTGACTCACATCATTACTGCATTTTGTGTTATATCTGTTTTGTTGCAACTCACATTATTGTCACTTTTGTGTTGTATCTCATGTCTCTCTAATTTATTTCGCATTGAAGCTTCATTGTTGCAACTCGTGCTACTGCAACTCATGTTGTTCTGATTTCCTCTGTGTTGTAGCTTCGTTGTTGCAACTCTGCTTGCAGCTGTAATTTATTTTATTTTCTTTATAATTTGATATAGATTTAGTCTCAACATTTTTGGATTGATATTATATTGGATTGGTTTTGAATGTGCGAACACGTAATTGTTGCAAAATAGGATCATTATTATACTTTTGCAATTCACGAGTAGATCATAGCATAATTTTACTTCCGCAAGAGTGATTTTCTTTCTGCAAGTGTGATTTAATTTTCACAAGTGTGATTTAGTTTCTTCTAGTGTGATTTAAATTTCACAAGTGTGATTTACTTTCTGCAAGTGTGAATTTTCTTTCCTGCAAGTGTGATATTTACTTTTTTGCAACTTGTGGAATAGTATAGTTTGGTGACTTAATTAAGTATCTTGAATCCTTGATTTTTGACATTAAAATTACTACAACTCTTAGAAAAAGAAGCACTACTCTTGCATATACGGTGCATGGAAGTTTGTAAGTAAGATACAACCTTGGATTGATAATTAAATCTACAACTTTTTTATTTTTGTTTATTTTATTCAATATTTATTATCATTTTTTTATTTAATTTAATTTTTTTATTTAATCTCATTTGTATTTTTTCATGGATGTATAGTTTTACGCAAATAATATAAACAATGAACATGGATTGAATTAATGGTTAAAACGTGTGTTTCATTCTCGGAGGTCACGGGTTCAAATCTAGTGGAGGGTAGGATAAATTTTGTAAATATCATTTTTTAGCTCTGTAAATAATATTTTTTCTATTTTTTATTTTTCATTGTATTATATTTTCATCTCTCATTATTTTCTTGATTTTGAAAGAGGGAAAAATAGAAAAAATCATACTACAGGTTGCCGGTCACATGCCCACCCAGGTTCTATTCTCACTATCCATAACAACTAAACCTTTTAATCAGCCAAGTGTTTAACTCTCTCATGTGTGTGGGTTGTCTTTTTCAGGATGAAGATCAATGGTTCAGACTCATCCACAGACTAAATCAATGATTGTTGAGTGAAAAAGTTCAAATGGCCACAACATTTTCTACGGGTGTCGGAATAAGTCTTGTGATACCTAGTTGGAAAGGTATCAAACTGAGGAACACAATGGTATTGATATCTAGGACATACATATGACATAATATGAAAAAAAAATAATAAGAAGAAAAATAGACACCCACAAATTTTGGGGGAAAATTGGCCATACCAACTTCAGGAAGCCATATCTGAAGCTACAAGCAATGAAATCAGGCACGTGAGTGCTCAATGGAAAGATAGAAGAGTGAAGAACAATATGGGATACAAATTTCTAGCATATTGAAAATATAAATGGCTTGAAAATGAAAAACACAGGTGGAACCTGAATTCAGATGAAAAACCAGGTATGTTGACTTCAAATCGTCATATCTTGAGCTTCAAGCAATGAAATCGAGCCAAAAATGGCTCAACGAAAAGCTAAGATAGATTTGAATAAGCCACAATGATCACATTTTGTAGGTCAAAACCAGAAACGAAAATAAACTTTTAAAAAACAAAAGATAACACAAATAGTTCATTTGCAAAATGTCCGAGGATGAAAATAATGACCCATAAGTTTGTTCAAATTCTCTATGTAATGCTTACATGTGTCCATTTTCGAAATGAGATAAGAGAAATGGAAGGGAAATGATATGAACAGAGATGAGAAGCAAAGAGTCTCTCTCTTGCCTTATAAAAGAGAACTCATGGCACATAGAAGAGGCTTTAGGCACTTTGAACAAAATATGGTATTACTACTTCCGAGGAATAAAGAGCAGGAGACATTTTAGAAATTTGAGGATTTGATGGATGTAGTAGATATTATTCTTAATACATTTATATTTTTTCTTGAGTAGATAGGATTATGTTGTATGATTTATTTCTTCACTCTGTTTTGTTTACTTATGTTGTCACATATTTCTTCATGTGTACAAAAATGATGTTATAGATGTATTGTGCAACTATTTTTTTATGCATCTATAGAATTGTTGTTTTCATTTATCATTGGAATATATGAACTATTTTTGGTTCTGATGGTGTTATCTTTGATTGTACTCATTCTTCTATTTTTTCTCCCGGGATAGGTTAGAATTAGTTAGAATAGATTAGTTAGCTTTTAGTTAGTTTATCATTAGAATTAGTTAGAACTCTTTGGAGGGGAGTTCATTGTCTTACCCCTTTTTATTATTTTAATTCTAAGCAACAACGAGGCCCATAAAATTGTGGGAAATGATACACCAAATGAAAGTAGGTATGATTGGTACTTTCCATCGGGTGTTTTCCCTCATCTGCTTGACATACCATTTTGGCTCGTCAACATAAGGCTTTGAAAGATACTTTATTTCTGGGTGGATTTTCTTGTTCTATTCTAATTTCATAATATGTAAGCATTCCATGCAACTCATCCATGCTCAACGTAGACGGATCTTGTCTTTCTTCTAGAGTTGATATTTTAGGGTCAAATCTCACTGGGAGAGATCTCAGTATCTTTTGCACAATAACTGAATTTCCAATCTTTTCTCCCAGTCAACTTATAGTATTCACAATTTCATCAACTTGAAGAAAATAAGTTGCAATATATTTATCTTCCTTCATTCTCAGATGTTCAAATTGTCCTTTGTAAGTCTGAAGCTTGGTCCCTTTGACTTTAGCATCTCCTTCATATTTATTCTTGAGATTTTTCCATATTTCCTTTGCAGAATCAAAATGCATAACCTTACAAATTATGAACCTATTATACCATTTAGAAAGGAATTTATAGCCTTTGAATTGTATTCACTGGTATTTTCCTCAACATTATTTATTGGGGGAGAAGTTGGTGTCGTGTATCCATTTACTACAACTTGCCAAACATCAAATCCTTGTGCCTACAAAAATATTCTCATTCTTATGCTCCAAAAAACATAATTTTGACAATCAAACAATGGTGTTCCATTTTTGGTAAATTATCCTTGCTTATCCATGATCTTCCCTCCATTAGTTATATTGCTCCTAAAGAAACTTTATATGATACTCATTGTTAGAATATTTAAGAATACAGAGAGGGAGGGGGGGGAGTGAATCAATATAGAGTTATTTCGACAATTATAACCTTCAAGAACTACATATAAATTAACCATTAATCATGTCATTCAACATCAAATAAAATCATACACATTGCACACATATTTTTATGTGGAAACCCAACTAGGAGAAAACCACAAAAACTTTCCTCAAGTAATTTAAGGATTTTACAAGCACCAACTTGAAGGAAGCACCAATTCCCTGAGTTTTCCAAAACTTATTGGAAGGAAACACCAACCTCCTTGGAATATTTTAAATGATGATACATGATCAAACCAACCTTCAAATACAATCCCAAAACCAATACTCAAATTTGCATACAAAATTGCTTAGAACTGTACCTCAAATCTGCAAACTTGTAATATTCGCCACTTGCTCAATTTTCCATTTCTGATTATGAAAATTGGAGCTCATATATTGGGATTTGTTCTCCTTATAAAGAAACAACTGTAATTCAATTTGGACCTACCAAGCTTTAGATATTACTGTTTTATCTTGAACTCCATTTTGGGACTATTTTCTGGATTAATCTAAAACCCTAACTTACAACAAATATAACTCCGTACATGTAATGAATTTGGATATGAATATTGTGCCCAATATTCATTGCTATATTATATAAAATTTATCCACATTTCTCTCCTTGAATCATCCTCCCAAAAAATTATAGCGAAAATGGAAAGATGACTCGTTTTGAAGAAGAAAACCCTAGTTTTAAAGACCTCAACTTCCACTGAGTATAAATCCAAACTTGTAATGAGTCAAGACATGAAACTTGTACCTAATATTCTTCATTATCTCTTATAAAACACATCCAAGTTTCACTATCTTAATCATTCTAGAGAAAACTTTATATCAAAAATTCCAAGATGACTTTCAAAGAAAACCCTAGAACAAACCATCACAAGACTTCATCTTCCCTTGGAATTTCTCCCTTCTTCACTTCATATTGCCTTGGAAATTCACTCCTATTCCTTATCTAGGTATAATTGGTGTAGTACCCCTATTCCCCCCATCTTGTAAATATTATTACTATAGTGAACACGACTATGGGCAGACATGCCATGTGAATGTTGGAAAGACAATGAACCTTTCCTATAGAAGGTAATGTATATAATTTTTTATTAAATAAAAAGGAAATTGTGGCATGACTGGTGAAGAGGGTTGCTAGTATAGATCATGATGCATGATATGGGATGGTAATGGGAACCAATAATGGTTGAGATGACCCCTACCAGGTCGGTACTCTGCTGGATATAAATTCCTCAAATCCATAACAGTCTTCTGGCCCAAAAAATTTAATTACCAATCAGGATGATAGTTGGGAAGTCATCATAAAGAGTCAATGAGGAGATGGGAAAAGTACCCATTTGGAAAATTCCTGATCTGACCCACAAAATCTTATCAGGGAAGGCTAGAAAAGGAAGGAAAAATCGAGAGCAGAAGGGAGTAGAGGGAAGAAGATGCACATGAATGGGTCGAAAGACATTCCTAAGGAAACATATCATGTGAGGCTCTCTCGTTCTGAGGGGAACTGAGAAATATATGTTGTTCTGGGTACAAGACCATTTGGATAGTTTTTTCTAATAAAGTAGATAAATGAAGGTGTAGTGATTGAGTGAAAACTCACCACAGGCTCCCTTGCTTGGTGGATAGGAAACTGAATTGTAAGGGCCATGTGGGAAAAGGAGAGTAACCTTTGTCCCTTGTTGTAGTTGATAAAAAAAAGGAAAACTTCATCTATCTCAAGGCATCATGGTCTAGCTATTGGGTGGCCAGTTGAGGAGTACTCAAAGAGAAAACTATTCCTATGGTTGGGTGGAAAAGAGCACCCCTTTTAGCAATTGCCAACCAATTTAAAATTTCAGATTAGTCTGACTCCGAGTTTTATATTGTCTTAAATTTTTTGTTAAAATGCGCATTTTTTCTGAGCTAGATGATGGAATAATATTTTACCTTGTTTGAATGGTATAATTTGTGGCTCTGATGGCTTAGTGGCCTAGGAAATTTTAAGTAAATCTTGATTATCATATTTTGTAAATGTTTTTACTTACCTTTGTTTAGAAAAGGAGAACTGTTAGTAATGGGTTTTTAAATGAATTTGGGGCATAAGGATTTGGAATATCTGTTTCCCGAGGATCAATTTCGCAAATATAGAGTCGAGACAAACTCTATGGGATTGCTCAGGTTATGTTGATCCCTCAAAATTACCTTTTTCCTTGTTATAGATTTCGACCTCTGTAGATGAAATACCCTTCCTTCAAAACATTTTCTTTTCCAAGTGACCTTGGGCTCGAGTCCAGGAACTTAACAAAATTTTGGTTAATATTTAAGAGTGTATCCCTCTGGGGATTTTCAAAGTCCTATATGACCAGGATCTTGGAACCCTTCTCTACACTCAAAAGGAACTAAGTTATCTGGGCTTCGAGACTTTGGAGGTATGAGGCTTCGAGATGATTGAACTTCACAACACTCCAATCCTGCTGCAGGAAACCCATCGACATGGTGATCTAATGGTTTTACCAACAACTAGCGGTCCCCTACCCGTTATTGTGGGATCCACCCTACCATTAAACCCTAACCAAATTTTCAGTCATGAAGCAATGCAGGTTGTATATCTAAGGACCTTTGGGAACGTACTTGACCACTGGATATACACTACGGTCAATTCGGTGTTGACCCACTCCAGAAGTAAAAAGGTGTTAAATGGATAGAACCCATGAATGCCTAAGTCAAGAAGTAATGCGAGCCATAGAACTAAAACATCCTTCGAGACCCTTCTTGTCTATAAATAGAGTGTCGTGGAAGGATAGGGTAAGTAAGAAATTTTGACCGAAAATAAACAATGGTTAAGAAGGATAGGGTAAAGAATGGTTAAGAAGCCTCTAGTTAGTTACAAGTCAATTAATGAAAGGGTAAAGTGGTTGTAACAAGAAATTATATAAGTCCCTAAGATTAAGGAGATAAGTTACTTGTAAAAAGTATAAATAAATATCAAGCAATATCTTATAGTACATTCACACAATATTTCATTTGAATATCTTCTTGTGAGTAATTGATCTTTTGGCAAGTTTGCGATGGATAAATCCGAGGTAGCAAAAAGTGAGAAGTGCGGGAGTTTCAGGATCACATAAGAGAGCTATGGTTTTTTGAGGAAATCCTAATTTGGTTGACCCCCACGAGTCAGAAAACTAGTGTCCTGCGAGGCACCCTCGTGGGTCGACTAGTAGTGCCTATCACAAGAGGCCACTACAACAAATCCCTGTGATTAGCTCCCTTTTTTTCTTCCACTGGATGTTTTAATGTATTTTTATCCATTTTTTTGCTAAATTCGGCGCTATTGATCGGGAGGGCGCTATTTATGGAGCTATTTGCACCGAGAAACAAAATTGGGTGCTAAACTAGGCACAGTTAATGCCTAATTTAGCTCCTTATTTAGCTCTCAGTTTAGCTCCCAGTTTAGCTTCCACTTTAGCTATCAGTTTAGCTCCCCGTTTAGCTCCCAATTTAGCTCCCATTTTTGCTCCCAGTTTTGCTCCCAGTTTAGCTTCCAGTTTAGCTTCTAGTTTAGCTCCCAGTTTAGCTTCTAGATTATCTTCCTTTTTAGCTTCTATTTTGGCTTCCAATTTAACTCCCAATGTGCCTAAATAGTAATTTTGTTGAGATTTTTGGGGTTAAGTGGATAGGAGATTTGGGGATTAGGTTATTTAGGGATTTTAGGTCTAGGGATTAAGGGTTTAGGGATTAGGGGTTAACATTTAAGGGATTAAGGGATTAGGGGTTACCATTTAAGGGATTAAGGGTTAAGGGATCAAGGGTTATAGTTTAAGGGATTAAGGGTCAATGGCTAATGGATTTGGGGCTTAGGGGTTAGGTAGTTTAATGATTAATTGATTAGGGATTATATATGGTCAAGGGATTAATGACATCCATCAAACCTACACATAATCATTAAGATCGTCCACGTCTCGTTTTCATCATTTGTCATTTCCATATGTAGAATATTTGTGGAACTGATCTCTTGAAATTCCATGGAACTTCCAATACACCCATCACAAATATTGTCTTCCACCGACCCCTCACAATGAGTAGTGAATGGTGACAATGTTGAAATTTCTTCATCTTGTGCATGTATGCATTGAAATTTGACATGGTTAGACTAGACACATGCGTTGATGGTATGGGAGGGTTTCAAGACTCAAGGATGTCTGATGTCCCCACATCATCTTTGAGATCATCCACGTTTTCATCAACGTTCCTAATGGACGTCTCATTGTCATCATTTTTCATTGCCATCTATAGAATCTTTGTTGTAACTTTCTTGAATTGTCATGGAACTTCCAATTCAACCACCAAAAATGTCATGCACTGACCCTGCATAGTGAGCAGTGAATGGGGCCAACGTTGAAATTTCTTCAATATGTAATTGTATGCGTCACAATTTGACATGGTTAGACTAGAAACATGCCTTGACGGTATGGGAGGGTTTCAAGACTCAAGGATGTATGATGTCCCCACATAATATTTGAGATCGTCCACATTCGCATCAACATTTAGCGTGCACATCTCATTGCCATCATTCGTCATTCCCTTCTATAGAAACGTTGTTAGAACTATCTTGAAATTTGACATGGAACTTCCAATACACCCATCACAAATTTCTTCCACCGAACCTGCACAGTGAGAAGTGAATGGGGCCAATGTTGAAATGTTTTCAATCTATTCCTGTATGCATTGAAATTTGACATGGTTAGACTAGATAGTTTCCTTGATGCTATGGGAGGGTTTCAAGACTTATGTATGATTGATGTCCCCACATAATATTTGAGATCGTCCATGTTTGCATCAATGTTGAATATAATGGATGTCTCATTGTCATCATTCGTTATTTCCATCTATAGAATATTTGTCGGAACTCTCTTGAAATGTCATGGCACTTCCAATACACCAATCACCAATGTCATTTTGCATCGACCTCGCACAGTGAGCAGTGAATGGGGCCAACGTTGAAATTTCTAAAAACTATGCATGTATGCATCAAAATTCAACATGGTTAGACTAGACACATGCCTTGACAGTATGGGAGGGTTTCAAGACTCAAGTATGTCTGATGTACCCACATAATCTTTGAGATCATCCATGTTTGCATCAACTTTCATAATGGATGTCTCATTGTCATCATTCATCGTTTCCATATGTAGAATCTTTGTTGGAACTCTCTTGAAATGTCATTGAACTTCTAATTCATCCACCACAAATTTCATGCACCGACCCTACATAGTTATCAGTGAATGGGGCCAACGTTGAAATTTCTTCAATATGTTCCTCAATGCGTCAAAATTTGACATGTTTAGACTAGACACATGCCTTGACAACATGGGAGGGTTTAAAGACTCAAGGATGTATGATGTCCCCACATAATATTTAAGATCTTCCATGTTTGCATCAATGTTCATAATGGATCTCTCGTTGTCATCATTCGTTGTTTCCATCTGTATAATATTTGTTAGAACTCTCTTGTAATTTCATGGAACTTCCAATTCACCCACCACAAATGTCATGCACTGACCCTGCATAGTGAGAAGTTAATGGGGCCAAATTGAAATTTATTCAATATGTGGTTGTATGCGTCGAAATTTGACATGGTTAGACTATGCACATGCCTTGATGGTATGGGAGGGTTTCAAGACTCAAGGATGTATATTGATGTCCCCACCTAATATTTGAGATCATCCACATTTGCATCAACATTCATCATGCACTTCTCATTGTCATCACTCGTCATTCCCTTCTATGGAATCGTTGTCGTAATTATCTTGAAATTTGACATGGAACTTCCAATACACCCATCACAAATTTCTTCCACTGAACCTACACAGTGAGCAGTGAGTGGGGCCAACGTTGAAATGTTTTCAATCTATGTCTGTATGCATCGAAATTCGACATGGTTGGATTAGACACATGCCTTGACAGTATGGGAGGGTTTCAAGAATTAAGAATGTTTGATGTCCCCTCATAATATTTGAGATCGTCCATGTTTGCATCAACATTCAATATAATGGATGTCTCATTGTCATCATTCGACATTTCCATCTATAGAATCTTTGTCGGAACTCTCTTGAAATGTCATGGCACTTCCAATGCACCCATCACAAATGTCTTCTTGCATCGACCTCACACAATGAGAATTGAATGGGGCCAACGTTGAAATTTCTTCAAACTATGCCTGTATGCATCGAAATTCGACATGGTTAGATGAGACACATGCCTTGATGGTATGGGAGGGTTTTTAAGACTCAAGGAGGGTTTCAAAATTCCACATATGCATCAACGTTCATCATAAACGTCTCATTTTCAATGTTCGTCATTCCCTTCTATAGAATTGTTGTCAAAACTATCTTGAAATTTGACATGGAATTCCAATACACCCATCACAAATGTCATGCACTGACCCCCCATAGTGAGTAGTGAATGGGGCCAACATTGAAATTTCTTCAATATGTGCCTGCATGAGTCGAAATTTGACATGGTTAGATTAAACACATGCCTTGACAATATGGGAGAGTTTCGAGACTTAAGGATGCATATTGATGTCCCCACATAATCTTTGAGATCATCCACATTTGAATCAGCGTTTATCATGCAAGTCTCATTATCATCATTTGTCATTCCCTTGTACAGAATCATTGTCAAAACTATCTTGAAATTTGACATAGAGCTTCCAATATTACACCCATCACAAATGTCATGCACCGACCCCACATAGTTAGTAGTGAATGGGGCCAACATTCAAATTTATTCAATATGTGCCTATATGTGTCGAAATTTGACATGGTTAGATTATGCACATGCCTTGATGGTATGGGAGGGTTTCAATACTCAAGTATGTTGGATTTCCCCACATAATCTTCAAGATTGTCCATGTTTGCATTAACGTTCATTGTCATCATTCGTCAATCCCTTCTATAGAATATTTTTCATAACTTTCTTTGAATGTCTTGGAACTTCCAACATGCCCATCACCAATGTCATCCACCAACCTTGCACAGTGAACAGTGAATGGGGCCAATGTTGAATTTTCTTCAAAATGTGACTGTATGCGTTGTAATTTTACATGTTTACATTAGGCGCATGCCTTGATGATATGGGAGGTTTTTAAGACTTATGGAAATATTTCTCTTCATCATTTCCATCATCATGGTTTTCATTTCCATCATCATCATATTCATCATGACCCGATTTCTCCATCCATGCCAACAAAGATCAAACCTGACATACCCATCTTTACAACGAAACCTAATGATTAATAAACCATGATTATATTAATTTGAGACATCCCAAAATAATTTTATAGGATCCAACATGCAAGTGGTTTAATTGTTAAAGGGTTAGGTATTGTATAGGGTGAAGGGATTAATGACATCAATCGACCGTACATGGTTACCAATGAATGAGGCCAACATTGAAATTTCTCTAAGTTGTGTCTGTATACGTCAAAATTTGACATGGTTATTGTTGGGACTTCGTTTTTTCATGTTTTGATGCATGTTATAATCATTTAATTTGATCAACACGCCTCGTTACATACCTGGTTTTCCCGTACTTGGTGTAAAAGTGTAACCTAAGAAGAGCCCATGAGGTAGTTCACTACTTATGCATAGTTTGTACGTTCTTATTAGTGAAAATGTGTTAATTTATTAAAAAGAGATCTTCTAATGGTGTGATTTGAATAAATAGGTTTGGTGACTAGGTAGCCTTGATCGTTGACATTTCCAGTCATCCGGTACTAGAGTAAAAGTCGAATTTTGAAGTCTTCTAGAAGAAAATTGGGGACATGGGTTTTATCGAGAATGTCATCAACATGCAGAAACGTGATTTAGAATTCCCCCAGATCGCACATGTGGACCTCCAGCTCAGGGGGAATATTTCGGAAAATAGAAAAATCTCAAAATGAAAACTTGCGCCTCAATTTTCGTGCACATGGAAGCGAATCGTAAGATTATAAAACATGGGTTTTTCTCCCAGCATGTCCAATTAGGTCTCCATAAAGTCGTTTTCAAAAATTCGCTATAGTTACAAAGTTATAGAAGGCTCTTTGGAGAGGATTAATAAAAATAACACAGTTTTCCTATTACAGTCCGGTACCAACATGACTGTCTAATTCTGGTACCACCATTTGTGCACTGTCATGATATGGTACCACCATTTGCGCACTGTTGTGATCTGGTACCATCTACCTGTCACGATCCGGTACCAATATAGAGAACCAAATGTGCCAAGTTTAGCTCCAGATCGCCCAAGATAATTGGTGGATGTTTATTTGCAAGAATAATTTGTTGATTGCCTCATCCTCATGCAATTTGTGTCATGAGGATGAAGCTAAAAGATGTAACCGAATAATCAAATTTAACAATTGACTGATTTGCAAATCATTTCACCTCCTTGTGTTTCACGACTAAGATTGTTTAAATAGTCGTGGCAAGGATGGTAGAAGGGAGGTAGGAGAGTTAGCATATTACCGGCATGTGAAACATCGTATGATATTGTAGGACATATTCTGAGTGAATACTAATGGAAGAAAGCCATTTATCTCCATGTCTTGATTGTCTATGATTGAATATGAGTTGAGTTGTTAACAAAAGTTTGATGTTATGTTTTGAGATTTGAGTGAGAGTAATGTGTGGTTAAAGACAAGCCTACTGTAGACTTCAGTAGCTGACCTGTT
>ML782949.1:632500-644486 GCA_009831015.1 Picea engelmannii | reverse complement strand
CCACAACTGAAATTTCGTTGTATTAATAAATAATATTGAAGTTTTGCTAGGGTCAGTGGGTGTGAGTATGGGAAACCATTTTTTCAGGATATTGATGGGACACATAATGTCGCATCATGCAACATCACATGATGACTTTTGGCATCAATTACATCTATATTTTTCTCATTTGGAGTACAATCACATACATGGACAAGGATTTTAAGACTTTGTCTTGTGAAATTAGACTTGGCATCGCTAGATACACATTTTGGTCAGTTTGTGCAAAAATCCCAGTTTAGGTACTTACCTACACCTAATGTGTAGGAAAATCCTTCCCATATATTTTCCCACGTGCACCTTGAGTGTAGGAAACTTGTATATGACATTTTGGATGAGTGATGTGTGCGAGTTACTTGAATTTCAAAATTGAAGATATTTCGGGAGGGTGCTTATCGTCTCATCGAATAAATCTTGGATGCAATCATTTATCCACTTTGCATTAGAGGAACTACATTGTTATGATGCTACATTATGGAGATATTTTTTCTTCCATTTATCCCATTTTCGTTTTGGCCCAAAATGGACACGTTTTGACCAAATTTAGGAGCATTCCCTAGAATTTTTTTCTCCCAATAAGGCGCCCATAATTGATTACATTAAGGGGATAAATTGGCGCTAAACTAGGCATTGTTGGCGCCCAATTTAGCGTCGACTGATATGTAGACATTTAAAAAAATGAAAATACCCACGGGCAAGGGGACGAATATGCCCACTGATATGTAAAACCTAAAAAACACATATATCAGTCGGCAAGGGGACGAATTTGAAATTTTGGAGGGGAAGAAATACAAAAAAATGAATTGGGAGTTTTCTATGGAAAATGGAGAAAGATTGTGACCTGTCCAATTGAATTCCCTTCTACATTTCGACTCCAACACGATTTGAGTGTTTTCCAGGGCGATTGGAGATAGAGCATGATAGTTCAAGTGAATTTCTTGCTACATTTCGACTCCAACACGTTTTGGGTGTTTCTTAGGGAGACTCCAACATGATTTGGGTGTTTCCTAGGGCGAAGGGAGACTCGGTGTGAGCATACCAACTAATTTTCAAACTAGATTTGGACTCCAACATGATTTGGGTGTTTCCTAGGGTGAACAGATATAGGGTAAGACCAGAGCATGATTTGGGGTTTTCCTAAGGGCGAACTGAGATTTTCAGGTAAAACAATTATCGAATTTCACAATTCAATCTATTTACATACAAATTTCCTCATATTTTATGGTCTATTTGAGTTTGAAATTTGCTTATCCTTGTTAGAATAGGAAAAAAAAGACCAGGAAGAAGAGAGAAGAAATAAGCACCTTCAAAAATCATCACAAAGTCCACTTGCCCAAATCCTGACAGAAGAGATTTTCCCTAGCTTTCTTAAAATGTCAAGTAGAGGGAAGGAAACAAATTCTATCCATAATGAGGTAAGTACTTCTCAAATAATAGATTTTTAATTGTCTCATTTTATTTTATTTTATTTTTAGTTATTTTATTTTATTGAAAATTTTAACACAAAAAAAATATTTTATATATCTAGGGACATGAGACTGACCAGGAGAAAGATGCATTGGCTTCGATATTAGGGATAGAGGCCATAAAAAAACTTGACGGTGTAGACTTGAAAACGTTTGCAAAATACATAGAAAAATGATCCACTAAGACCCCTGAGACATTGCAAGCAAATCAACCCTGTGAAAGGGAATCAATTGATTCCTCAACCACTCTTGGATCGAGCAGAAAATCAAGGAGGAAATCATATACGATGACCTCTAAGAATATGGAACAAAGAGCAGAGACCTCCAATGTCGAAGCCACTCTTGGGACCCAAACTTATCCACCACGCCATGTTTTGGAACTGGCATTGAGAAATATAATACAAGGATATAATATGACATGGTTTCAGGTGAAATCGGAATGTCAGATGCTAGGAAGGTTTTCTTGAACAGGTTGAAGGAATCATTCCTTCAACGGTTCAAAGACCATCTCCATTTGTCTTTCTCAAAGATACCAATGCACCTGCATAAAGATGTAATTCATGACATGGAGTCTGAATTTGGCATAGGTTGGTCAGTAAAAAAAGTGAAAAGACAAATGTCTCAAAATTGCAAGAGATTTAGGTGAATCAAACAAAGGAGATAAAAAAACTCTCGCCCAAGCTAAGGCTGAAAAAAAGGCCAATTGATGTCAGTATAAAAGTATGGAAATAACTTGTCAAATCATATGAGAAGTCAGATGCATGAAGGAAGTCTGGTGAGGAGAGTATCTAGGTATTTCAATTTTCTCATAATATTATATCAAATTTCTTAAACGATTTTTATATTTTATTTGTGCATAGTTCAATTGACTTACTTTATGTTTCAGGACAAAACCTCCAAAGCTAATCTTGCAAAACTCCAAGCCATGCATCATAGTGGCCAAAAAGGTTTACAAGCGTTGATCTGCACCTTTGTAAGTATATTTATTATGTGAAATGTTTTTTTTTTATTTCCTAGAAAAAGTAAATGATTACATATTTATTAGTTTAACTAGTCCATGTGCCACATTTTGACAGGAAGACAAATATGGTCGACATCCAACTCATTTTGAAAAAGAAATGTTACAAAATAAAAAGTGGACCGACTTTGTAATATGGATGGAGAATGAGGTATCAATATTACCGAAGGATCCCTTGCCTTGTTTTTTCCCTATTTTTTGTTAATGGCTCCCCGTTTGGGCATCCTTGTCCTTATTTCCTTTGAATATTATGAACTTGTGGAATTTTCCTTGCAATTTATAGAGTTTGGAAATACTAGTCCTTGTTTTGTGGCTCCTGATAACAAACACAGTTTGCCTAGCATGGCTTTGCCACTTTTGTTTAATTTATTTATATTTTCCTACTATTTGGATAAGTTGTATTCTCATCCAACATTCATAGGGCCTTATTTCCCTTGGACCTTCTCTAACATAGTTTTTTTTCACTAATAGATGGGTGATAACTTCATCATCCATCTTACAAAGTGAACACATGTCAGGCCCTTGGTTACTTCTTCTTTGCAAATGATCTCAAAGAAGTAACTTGTCTCTCAACACTAGCCACATATAAACACGTGTCTTCATAGGAGCTCTAATATTCCAAAGCGGCTTCCACCACAATGATTTTGTCTTGTTCTGCATTACATAACATAGTATTGTACTTTGAAATCTATTATCTTATAATAGGATTCTTGGACCAAACCAAACTATATTTCTCATCCCTAATCCTTATATGAATATGATATAAAGTTCTTGCCATTGTGCTAAATTATCTCTTGCAAATCCCAAGAATACCAATACCAATACCATACCAATACCATATGAATACAATACCATACCAATACCATACCAATACAATACCATACCATACCATTGCATACCAATAACAATACCAATACCAATACCATAACATTGCATACCAATACCAATACCATTKCATGGTAATGGTATGTATTGGCAATGATATGCATACTAATGCCATACCAATACCAATACCAATTCCATACCATACCAATACCAATACCATACCAATCCATACCATTGCATACCAATACCATTGCATACCATTGCATGGAAATGGTATGCATTGGCAATGATATGCATACCAATACTATACCAATACCAATACATTTGCATACCATTKCATGACAAAGGTATGCATTGTCAATGATGTGCATACCAATGCCATAACAATACCAATACCATACCAATATCAATATTGGTATGGTATTGGTATGGAATTGGTATACCAATACCAAGTATTGGTCTACCATATCATTGCCAATATTTTTATGGTATACCATACCAATATTGGCAATGATATGCATACCAATACCATACCATACCAATACCAATACCATACTAATATCATTACCATACCATACCATACCAATACCAATACCATACTATACCGTGCCATACCAATACCAATACCAATCCCATACCATATCAATACCATACCAATTCATACCATTGCCTACCAATACCAATACCAATACCAATACCAATACCATTGCATGGCAATGGCATGCATTGAAAATGATATGCATACCAATACCATACCAATACCAACAACATACCATACCAATACCAATACCATTACATACCATTGCATACCAATACCAATACCTTTGCATACCATTGTATGACAAAGGTATGCATTGGCAATGATGTGCATACCAATTCCATAACAATACCAATACCATACCAATATCAATATTGGTATGGTATTAGTATTGGTATGGCATTGGTATACCAATACCAAGTATTGGTCTACCGTATCATTCCCAATATAGGTATGGTATACCATACCAATATTGGCAATGATATGAATACCAATACCATACCATAATATGAGATAAAGTTCCACATAACATTGCCATTGCGTTAAATTCTCTCTTGCAAATCCCAAGAATACCAATACCATACCAATACCATATGAATACAATACCATACCAATACCAATACCAATACCAATACCATACCATTGCATACCAATAACAATACCAATACCAATATCAATACCATAACATTGCATACCAATACTAATACCATTGCATGGTAATGGTATGCATTGGCAATGATGTGCATACCAATGCCATACCAATACCAATACCATACTAATATCAATACCATACAAATACCAATACCATACCATACCATACCATACCAATAGCAATACCATACTATACCATGCCATACCAATAGCAATACCAATCCCATACCATACCAATCCATACCATTGCATACCAATACCAATACCATTGCATGGCAATGGTATGCATTGGCAATGATATGCATACCAATACCAACAATGTACCATACCAATACCAATACCATTGCATACCAATACCAATACCTTTGCATACCATTGCATGAAAAAGGTATGCATTGGCAATGATCTGCATCCCAATGCTATCACAATACCAATACCATACCAGTATTAATATTGGTATGGTATTGGTATTGGTATGACATTGGTATACCAATACCAAGTATTGGTCTACCATATCATTGCCAATATTAGTATGGTATACCATACCAATATTGGCAATGATATGCATACCAATACCATACCAATACCAATACCAATACCAATACCATAGCCAAAAACGCCCGACAAAGTGATCTTGAAAGTTGACCTCGTCTTCAGAAATTGCATTATGCCTCATTGACCAAAACCCTAGTGCCAGAAATACTCCATCAAATGGTTTTTCGGTCCACAGAATGATAGCATAGGGGTCCCACTAGCTGAAAAATTGTGCTCTTAATCCAATGCAACTGACGATTCATGCATCTAAGTCCCAGTTTGAGTTTTATCGTGAGTTTCAACTCGCCTCCTCAATCCATTTAGAGACATGTGGTCAATTTGGTCCAGGGGTATAAAATCCAAACCGAGTAGCATAGCAGACTTCCTTAAGTTCAAAAAATCATGTTTGGTCAAGGCCCACATGACTACACTAGCCAAAACGACTCGACACAGTGTTCTTGAAAATCGACCTCCTCTTCAAAAATTGCACAATGCCTCATTGACCAAAACCCTAGTGTTGGAGATACTCCAACAAATGGTTTTTCAGTTGAAGGAATGATAGAGTAAGAGCCCCAATAGCTAAAACCCAATGCTACAGATCTAATGCAACTGACAGTTCATGCATTCGCGTCTCGGTTTGAGTTTTATTGATAGTTGCAACTCGCCTCCTCAGGCCATTCAAGGACATGTGGCCAATTTGGTCCAGGGGCATAAAATCCAAACCAAGCAGCATAATAGAGTTTTGTAAGCTCCCACAAGTCTGTTTGGCCAATTCCCATGCGACTACACTAGCAAAAAATGCTCGACATAGTGTTCTTGAAAATCAAACTCATCTTCAAAAATTTCACTATGCCTCATTGACCAAAACCCTAGTGTCAGAGCTCCAACAAATGGTTTTTCAGTGGATGGAATGATAGCGTAGGGGCCCCACTAGCTGAAACCTAGTGCTCTTAATCCAATGCAACTGACGGTTCATGCATATGAGTCCTGGTTTGATTTTTATCGAGAGTTGCAACTCGCCTCAATCCATTTAAAGACATGTGGTCAATTTGGTCTGGGGGCATAAAATCCAAACAGAGTAGCATAACGAGCTTCCATAAGATCTTGCAAGTCTATTTGGCCAAGGACCACGTGACTACACTAGCCAAAAAGACCCGACACAATTTTCTTGAAAATCGACCTCCTCTTCAAAAATTGCACTATGCCTCATTGACTAAAACTCTAGTGTTGGAGATACTCCAAAAAATTGTTTTTCGGTCGATGGAATGATAGGGTAGGGGCCCCAATAGTTGAAACCAGGTACTCTGGATCCAATGCAACTGGCGGTTCATGCATCTGAGTCCCGGTTTGAGTTTTATCGATAGTTGCAACTCGCCTCCTCAAGCCATTCAAGGACATGTGGTCAATTTGGTCTGAGGGCATAAAATCCAAATCGAGCAGCATAATAGAGTTGTGTAAGCTCCCACAAGTATGTTTGAACAATTTCCATGCAACTGCACTAGCCAAAACTGTCGGCATAGTGTTCTTGAAAATCGACCTCATCTTCAGAAATTGCACTATGCCTCATTGACCAAAACCCTAGTGTCGGAGATACTTGAACAAATGGTTTTCTGATCGATGGAATGATAGCGTAGGGGCCCCACTAGCTGAAAAATGGTGCTCTTAATCCAATGCAACTGATGACTCATGCATCTGAGTCTCGGTTTGAGTTTTATCGCGAGTTTCAACTTGCCTCCTCAAGCCATTTAGAGACATGTGGTCAATTTGGTCTAGGGGAATAAAATCCAAACCGAGTAGCATAACAAACTTCCTTAAGCTTCGACAAGTCTATTTGGACAACACCCACATGACTACACTAGCCAAAAAGACCCGACATAGTGTTATTGAAAATCGACCTCCTCTTCAGAAATTGCACAATGCCTTATTGACCAAAACCCTAGTGTTGGAGATACTCCAACAAATGGTTTTCCGGTCAAAGGAATGATAGAGTAAGAGACCCAATAGATGAAACCTAGTGCTACGGATCCAATGCAACTAACGGTTCGTGCATCCGAGTCTCTTTTTGAGTTTTATTGATACTTGCAACTCGCCTCCTCAAGTCATTCAAGGACATGTGGCCAAATTGGTCCAGGGGCATAAAATCCAAACCGAGCAGTATAATTGAGTTTCATAAGGTCCTGCAAGTCTGTTTGGCCAATTCCCATGCAACTACACTAGAAACAATTGTTGATAGAGTGTTCTTGAAAATCGAACTCATCTTCAAAAATTGCACTATGTCTCGTTGACCAAAACCCTAGTGCCGGAAATACTACAACAAATGGTTTTTCGATCGACGGAATGATAGCGTAGGGGCCCCACTCGCTGAAACCCAGTGCTCTTAATCTAATGCAACTGACGGTTCATGCATATGAGTCCTGGTATGATTTTTATCGAGAGTTGCAACTTGCCTCCTCAAGTCATTTAAGGACATGTGGTCAATTTGGTCCGGGGGAATAAAATCCAAACAGAGTAGCATAACGAACTTCCATAATATCCTGCAAGTCTATTTGGCCAAAGACCACATGACTACACTAGCCAAAAGGACCCAACACAATGTTCTTGAAAATTGACCTCCTCTTCAGAAATTGCACTATGCCTCATTGGCCAAAACCCTAGTGTTGGAGATACTCCAACAAATTGTTTTTCGGTCAACAAAATGATAGGGTAGGAGCCCCAATAGTTGAAACCAGGTACTCCAGATCCAATGCAACTAACGGTTCATATATCCGAGTCTCAGTTTGAGTTTTATCGATAGTTGCAACTCGCCTCCTCAAACCATTCAAGGACATGTGTCCAATTTGGTCCGAAAGCATAAAATCCAAATTGAGCATTATAACAGAGTTTTGTAAGCTCCCACAAGTTTGTTTGGACAATTTCCATGCAACTGCACTAGCCAAAAATGTCATCATAGTGTTCTTGAAAATCGAACTCATCCTCAGAAATTGCACTATGCCTCATTGACCAAAACCCTAGTGTCAAAGATACTCCAACAAATGGATTTTCGGTCAACTGAATGATAGCGTAGGGGGCCCACTAGCTGAAAAATGGTGCTCTTAATCTAATGCAACTGACGATTCATGCATCTGAGTCCCGGTTTGAGTTTTATCGCGAGTTTGAACTCGCCTCCTCAAGTCATTTAGAGACATGTGGTCAATTTGGTCTAGGGGCATAAAATCCAAACCGAGGAGCATAACAGACTTCCTTAAGCTCCAAAAAGTTTGTTTGGCGAAGGCCCACATGACTACACTAGCCAAAAAGACTCGACACGGTGTTCTTGAAAATCGACCTCCTCTTTAGAAATTGCACAATGCCTCATTGACCAAAACCCTAGTGTTGGAGATACTCCAACAAATGGTTTTCTGGTCGAAAGAATGATAGAGTAAGAGCCCCATTAGTTGAAACTCAGTGCTACAGATCCAATGCAACTGACGGTTCATGCATCTGAGTCTCGGTTTGAGATTTATTGATAGTTGCAACTCGCCTCCTCAGGTCATTCAAGGACATGTGGCCAATTTGGTCCAGTGGCATAAAATCCATACCGAGCAACATAATGGAGTTTCGTAAGCTCCCACAAGTCTGTTTTTCCAATTCCCACGTGACTACACTAGCAAAAAATGTTCGACAGAGTGTTCTTGAAAATCAAACTCATCTTCAGAAATTGCAGTATGCCTCGTTGACCAAAATCCTAGTGCCAAAGATACTACAACAAATGGTTTTTCAGTCGACGAAATAATAGCATAGGGGCCCCACTAGCTGAAACCTAGTGTTCTTAATCCAATGCGACTGACAGTTCATGCATATGAGTCTTGGTTTGATTTTTATCGAGAGTTGCAACTCGCCTCCTCAATCCATTTGAGGACATGTGGTCAATTTGGTCCGGGAGCATAAAATCCAAACAGAGTAGCATAACGAACTTCCATAAGCTCCTGTAAGTCTATTTGGCCAAGGACCACATGACTACACTAGCCAAAAAGGCCCGACACAATGTTCTTGAAAATCGACCTCCTCTTCAGAAATTGCACTATGCCTCATTGACCAAAACCCTAGTGTTGGAGATACTCCAACAATTTTTTTTTCGGTCAACGGAATGATAGGGTAGGAGCCCCAATAGTTGAAACCAAGTACTCCAGATCCAATGCAACTGACGGTTCATGCATGTGAGTCTTGATGAATGAGCATTATGAGCATAATGTCTTCTTAGAAGGATTCTTGGCATGGTTAATGTAGAAATGGAACTTGAATTCTAAAACATTGGTATTTGTATGGTTTTCACATCAATCTCTCCATTTGTTATGTGCTCAATCCATTTGAAAATTTGAGAAAAAGTCTTCAAGAATCACTCATGCATGTATTAACCTTCTTCGATTTTCCAAGGACCTGCAAAACATAAGAACTTACCTGGAATAAAACATGAGATTATGGAGAAGAGAGGTGTATGGTCTCTCTTCATCCAATACATATGCAAAAAAAAACATGTAGTTACTTATAAAACAAATCCAAAGAAAATAAATGAAACAAAATTCATTTTATACCTGTTAAGGAGTGTTGGCCAAAATATACTACCCAACAGTATTTCGATCATAACTTATTTGTTTCTCATTCGATTTGACTGATTCCAAATCCAAATAAAATTTAATTCTGAGTTCTATGTCCATTAGAAATAGGTTTAGAAAATTCCATGTGATGATATGCCAAATATGCTCAGTAACACCCTGTATGACAAGGTGTTTTTCAAATTTCGGACAAGTCCAATAGTCACAATTTTAGGCATAACTTTTTCTTTTGATGATGGATTGATGTGATTCCAATTGGAGATGAAATTAGATTCTTGTAGGTATATCTAATATAAACAATTTTTAATGGAAAGAGGAATTGATGAGTCAAATTTACCAATGAATAATTGGGAAGACATATTTTTCAAAGTGCAGATTTATGACAAGGAGTTAGTGTTTTGGTCATAACTTCCTCATATGATATCGGAATTGAGTGATTCAAATTGAGTTATAAACTAAACTCATAGATGAATATACAAATGAAACAGTTTTTCAAGATATATCCAACAAGTCATCCAAAAAGTGACTGTCCCAGCTCTGTTCCTAAGTTGTTTTCTTGACATCCCGTTAGTATTTTGACCATAACTTTTTATTTTGATGCCCAATCTCAAAAATTCAAATTGGTTTGGAAACTAGATTCAAAGGGAACTTGGTATGTAAATGGTTTTTGAAAATAAATCCATTTGGTCACCCAAAAATGGACTGTCCCAACTGTGTTTTAGTAAAAATTTCAAGCCAAAATGCCACAAAAATCCAATAAATGAAATATGGCTCTCAAAAAGTGACCGGAATAGTTTTGAATGTTTTTAATGATATAAATTTCAATGGAATACATGCCCATACCAAAAATTTCAAGTACCGAGTACCTATATTGACTTACACAACGTGTTGCGACAACTGCTAAAACTTAAAAAAATGATGATTTTTGAAAGAAAGTCCATCAGATCAAGGCTACAAGCGATCGAATGATGATCTCTTGAAGGTGTCTCATTTTTATTTCTAAACTAGGCTACTAATGCTTAGAACTAAACTAATCAGGATATGTGGTAAATGTAGGAAAGTTGTGCAGGTCAGCACTGTAAGTATATTGCACTACTTTATTATGGTTAGGGTGCGAGGTGGGTTGAACAGGAAGTTTTGTAGGGAATGGAGGAGCTTGATGAAAAGTTAAGTATGGAAATTATAGATGATTGGTTTGTGTGGATGACCTTAATGGGAAAATAGGATGTTGTTGAAGATCTTGTGGAAAGTATGGAGGATTGGTGGTTGCCACAACATGAGGGAAAGTAGCCATGGGATCATAAGATGGGACATGCCAACATTTTGGACAAGGTAGGTAGGAGTGATATTGTGGTTGCCACAGTTGCCATGGTGTATTAGTATTCAATGATTGCTTGTGAGAGTAAGTAAATGGAGGGATAGAGTTTTGATTCATACATGTAGGCCATGGTTGTTTTGGTGAAATTGTTGCAACTCCTCGATCTCTTTTATATATTTCTTTTATCTTGGGTAAGGAGGGACAACGATCCGCTGAATGACTCACTTCACATATGCCAAAAATTATGAGACTATCCAAAGGACAATCCATTGCAAGATGTTTCTTCTGGCACCGAGGACAAACCATTTATTCAGGTTCCTCCCATTTCTTCTTATCCTTCAAAATATCCAATTGTGAATTTAATGAGATAATGATATCAACTTTAAAAATTTCAATTGAATTACTTATTTCAGCTCTTATAGATCTTGTTTTTGCATCAGATTTAAAATATTGAGAAGAAGGCTCACTAAAAATTCTTACCAGTCTTGAATTTCCCTCTTGAATACCTTCTACATAACTCACAAATATCATCATATGGTAACTGAAATACATCACATATTCCCATCAAATTTAATATTTCTAAAGATTCATCATGGATTCCTTTGAGTAGGAGTATTTTCAAGGTCTCTTTTCCCCACTGTTTTTGTTTGGATCTTTGAAGGTTGTATTGAAATCGCTCCGCATATTCCTCCAAACTCTCTTCTTCTCCTTGTGTCATTCCAAAGATATCATCATTGACCCTGCAATAATATTGGTACCTTTGCAAGAATACATATTTCATGCCTTCCCAAGTTTGTATAGAATTCCCATCGAGGCCTATGAACCATTGGAAGGATGTTCCTTTTAGAGTAAGAGAAAAAAAATTCAACTTTTGATCATTAGTAAAATAACCATAACCTCTACAAAGTACTTCAAATTGAAATAAGAATGCATCAGGGTCTTCATTTGCCAAACCATGAAAATTTGGTAGATTGGATGGGGGAATGCTTTGCATTTGTACCACTC
>ML782949.1:589019-612729 GCA_009831015.1 Picea engelmannii | reverse complement strand
GAGATCCTTACAAAGTAGGATGTTATGCTATTGTCATCATTCATCTTCATGTCACGAAGTTCATTCTTCAGACTCATAATTTGTCCAATGTTTCTGACTGAGAAGAGATTAGTTAGGGCATCATACATCTTCTTTGATGAGTCAAGATGGGAGATGTAGGGTATCAAGTGGTATTTTATGGAATCCACTATGATACTCATGGCATTGATGTCAACGTCTTTGAATTTATCCATAGCTGCAACATTCTGCGGTTCCTTCTCTTCTCCTTCTTTGAACTCTGGCTTCACGATCTTTCCTTTCAAAATGTCCAACACTTTATTCTTAGCAAGGATGAGGTCAATCCTTGTCTTCCATGCTCTAAAGTTGGAGGCTCCTTCTAGCTTGTTCTCAAACTTCATAGATTTTGTCATGGCTTGCTTGACTTGGTCAAACCCTAGATTTGACCAGAAATCCAAACTTCACGTCTTGGCCTTCTGAGTGTACCAGGAGATGCGCTGGGCTATGACGCACTGATCTATCCATAGATTAGTTCAATCTCATCACTTAAGGTGCCTCAACAAGAGATTTAGGGTTTCTGCAACTGCTACTATTGGTAACCCTAGCTGCAGTGCTTTTGGAAGCTGCTCCTGCTAGTAACCCTAGCGACAGTTCCTCAACGAGCTCAAAATCTAGCGGCTATGTTTCCTTCCAGCGTTTTAGGCTGACTGAAGGGGTGTGGGCCCATAACCTGTTAGAATATATAAGATGGTGTTCTCGTTTTACCACGACGATACCCTCGTCTCCCAACCACAGGCCGAAGCCTCCCTCCGAGCACCATAACCTTGACCTGAGAATTCCTCCGGAAGCAAACCCTAGGCTACATAGCCAAAAAAAGAGCAACACATCTCTCCCCAAGGATAGCGCATCACAAAAAGCTGATCAGATAGTCCAAACCCTAGCCAAGAGATATCCAAGCCAAATACTGAAACTTGCTACTACTGCAGCTGCAGCTGCAACCCTCCTCCAAACCTGCACACCAGCTACACCTGCAGTGCGCACCAACTAGGAAAAATACAGTCCTGAGATGTGTCAAATGAGAAACTGGCGCCCTATATTTATAGTAATCCTGCCATTTTACTGGGGTCGACTTCTCCTTCTGGGTAGGTGTCTGTTCAGTATATTATTATTAATTCTGGCCGACTTCTTCTCTTGGAGGCTAATAGCCTAATATAAATTATATTCTTGAGCTGACAAGGCTTCTAGGGTCATTAGCCAATTCATTAGGGTTTCTCTTGCTTCCCGGAGTCTTCTATTCTCGTCAGGTTCACATGTAGAGGTAAATACCTCCCGCAGCTACCATCATATTAATAGTCTGGATGATTCATTATTTGTCAAAGTTGTGCATTGCAATACCACAAAGGATATTTGGGATAAACTTAAAAATATTTACAAAGGAGATGTCAAATTTAAGGGAGTTGAGCTTCAAACCCTTAGAGATAAGTTTAAGAAATTGAATATAAAGGAAGATGAAGACATTGCAGCCTGATTTTTGCAAGTTGACGAAACAATGAATGATATCTGAGGACTGGGAGAATAATTTGATGAATCAATGGTCTTTCAAAAGGTTCTAAGATCTCTAACTATGAGATTTGATCCTAAGATATCATCCCTAGAAGAAAGGACATATCTTGACAGTTTGAGCATGGGTGAGATACATGAAATATTCACAGCTTATGAAATAATAATAGAAAAATAGAACCCATTCACGAAGGAAGAATTGTTCAAGGCACCCAAGAAGAAAAAGAAGAAGAACAAGTAAAATTCAAAAACAGATTGCAGCGTTGATTCAGAGGAAGATGAAGAAGTGGCAAACTTTGTAAGAAAGTTGAAAAGAGGAACTAGAAAATACAAAGGTATGCTTCCATTGAAATGTTTTAATTGCAATGTTATTGGTCATTTTGCTTCTAAATTTCCTTATGTTAAGAATAAAGGTAGTGATGAAGAAAAATGTCCTAAGAAGAAAAATAAAAATCAAATAGGAGACAGATGAAGGAACAAAAAAAAATTCTTCAAGAAGAATCTCTACTCAAAGGAAGAAAACTCCTCATCATACGAGGATGATGATAGTGACGATAATTCAAAAAGAGTACTCTTCATGGAAGTAGATGATGATGAAGAAGATTATGAATAAGACGTCAAAGTCGATCTCATAACATAATTAGTCAGTGCCATAGAAGAACTAGCGAAAGAAAGAAAGAAAAACAAGTCACTCAAAGCAGAGTTAAATAAGAAAGAAGGATCTCAAAATTCCAACTCAGAAGAAATCGAGAAAATAATTACAGAGCTAAAAATACAGGTAAAATAAGACAGAAGGATTGAAGAAACAATCAGAAATCAGTTAGAAGATAAGGAGAAGATGATTGAAATCTATGGAAGAAAAAATAGTCACTTTAAGAAAATATCTTCATAAGAAAGATATGCAGTAGAATAGCACCAAAATATTGGATGATATCATAAGTAATCAAAGGTCGTACTATTACAAGTCCAAGATAAGATACAATCAGATGTAGACTGAAAAAGGTTCAAGCTCCAAGACGACAGATTCACATGAAGTAGAACAAAGCAACTATGTTGAACTCGTCAAAGGAACTATCAAGAAAGATTAATACATGAAGACTCAAGAAGAAAATCAGAAAGGAATTGGACCACCTAGAATATTCAAAACACAGAATAAAAAATCAGTAATATCTCAAGAAGAATAAGGCTTCAGAAAAGAAACACCATTCAGAATATCCCATACATCCAGGTATCAATCTATTTTTCTAGGTTTATGTTATTCTTGTAACAATTTTAGACACAAAGTGATGCAGGAGCATCACAGCAGCAAGTGAGCGCGAAGGCGGAAGACAGTTGGGATGAACGCCATCACATTTTTGGCACAAGTTGAAAATGTTTGAAATGTTTATGAAATTTTGGATGCACAGACATTAATGAAATAGTTAAGAAGGTGTACTTCCATATTGTAAACAGATCTTGAGTGATCTGTTCTCATCTGTAGGATGTAGAGGCATTTATGCCCAGTTAATAAAAGTAGGTAGATTTAAAAATTCTAGATTAGACAGTTTTAGGAGTTGGAGGGAAAATGACTATAGAAACCCTCATTATTTCTATCATTGTATCAATCAGGGATTGTATGATTAAGCACATTAGCATAGAGAAGAAGTAGAGAGTTGTAGATAAGAACCCATGTACAGAAGTTCTGAAATTAATATATGAAGCGTTGATTCAGACTCATGGTGTTATAATTCTTTCTGTGTGTACATGCTGAATGCTATGCTTATGGTTGTTTTACTCTTTCTGTTGTGCATTTTCTGTTATGCTATGTATGTATGATTTCATGTTAAGTGTTTGAAGTCTGAGAGAGTAAGGGAATGAGTATCAATTGTTTCTCTTCTTGAGTAAGAGTTCCTGCAAGGAGTGCAGTGAAACGTCCGCAAGGAGTGCGTTGACAGGGTTCAGAGTTTATCTCTGAAAGCTCAATAGGGATAACGTTGTTCTCATTTCAACTGTAGTGCAATACAAGCATGGAAGTCATGCAAGGTGTGCACAGGCTGGTCAAGACCTCAGAAATTATTAACTAAGGTTGAGAAATCGAAGTATTGTTGTTGCAGAGAAAGTGCACAGAGTCGGGAATTCAAATACTCAGAAGTATTTGAAGGATTTCCACAAGGAGTGCGTCCAGGAGTCTTCTTGAACACCTGGAGTTTGCGAAGAAATCTTAGAAGGTTTAGGGCCTTGGAATCATTTAAGAGAAAGCAGGAAGTGCAAGTAGTTGTGTAGAGGTTAAATCCCAAAGGAGCATCGCAGGTTTGATTTGAGCGAAGGTTCTTTGAGGAGGAGATTGAACGGTTGGAATTCTCCGAGGATAACTCCCGAAATAGCGAGAACCGTAGGATCTAGGGAAGTTGCTGGGGAGTTAAGTGTCCGAAAGATCCACCTTCGAAAGGTAGAGTCAATGTGGAACATCGATCGGGATCTATTTAGGCCGTCAGATCATTTCGAGAATTCAGAGTTCGCGAGTCCAAAGTGTAAGCCAAAAAAAATCCTTCGCTGATCAAGTTTCAGAACTTCAGAGTTCGGGGTTTCGGAAGTCCTGAGGATGAGTAAAGGCAAAGGAAAAGAGTGACAACTTTCAGAATTTTCATGTGTAAAGGCAAAGAGTGACAACTTTGGGTTATCAGAACTTCGGAGTTCGGGGTTTCGGAAGTCTTGAGGATGAGTGATTGGGACTCAACAGGGAGGAAAGTTTGAAATCAGAAGTTGCGGCAGGATATTTATCGGCATTTCGGGAATCAGATTTTCGACATTCCCTTTGACAAGGGGCAGAACACTCCACATCAGAAGTACCAAAATCTCGAAACGCGAAGAAGTGTAGAGGATCATTTTCGGCAATTCGAGATCTGGGATCTCGAGGAGACAAAAATTTGGAATCGTGAGTTTCGAACTCCCGATTCGCGAAATCCCAGGAGAGGAAAACCATTTTGGCATTTCATAGATTCGGGGACCGAAAGGTATAAGAGACAGAGAGTTCGTGGATAAGCCTTACGAACGCCCGGTACGCGAAATCTCACTAACCGTTGGATCAAGAGGAGAACCACAGCCATTGATCTCCTTGGGAGTGGAACATTTGTGTTTCGGTATTTCGAGATTCGGCATACCGGGAATCCTGATGACAAGGGATGAAACATAGTCGTGAAGTGGGGCAGGATTTAGGATGGACTTTTCAAGATTTTGGTAATTCGGGTTTCGAGACTCCGGGACTTGAGAGGTAGAGTTGCACGTCATCGCAACTCCCGAAATTGTGAAGAGTGAAAAGCCAAAATCAGTGGTAAGAAGGGTCCAACATTTGGTATTTCAGGTTTCGGAGATCGAAGAGGTAAAGCGCTCGACATCAGGATTTGCGAAATCACGAAATCCAATATCCTGAAAGGAAAAGAGAAAATTCCCAATGTCAGTTGGGTGTTGATCATGGAGTTCATGGTTGGTGAATGATCACGAGGATATAAATCAGAAGGGCCTGTGAATTATACTCTGAGAGTGGGTGAGTGAATAATTTCCCGAGAGGAATTAAAAGAGTCAGTCAGACTCTAAGGGGCCAAGTTGAAAGATCTTGTGCGGACTCCAGCCTGACGGTTCAGGGGTCTGTGCCACAAAGCTACAAACTATAGATCCTATGCCAAGAACAGAAGAAACTATGAAGGTTATTCAAACAAAATTTATCCTAGAAAGTCACATGAAGCACATAAAAGAAATCACAAAAGTTTTGGTTCACTAAGTAGTGAAGTAGACTGCTACAAGTACAACCATTTTGGACACATGGACAAAATATGTAGACTAATTGTTCCTCCAAGGGAACCAAAGCAAAATGTCAAACATGATCCAGAAGGGATATGGAGAAGGAAGCAAGATCAATTCAACACTGAAGAATGTTCACTTTCTCTACAAGATCAACACAAGAAAAGTGGGTGGTATGTTGACAACGGTTGTTTGAAGCATGTGATAGGTGACAAGAATAGGTTTATGACCATGGAGAAGGAACGCGATGGATCGGTTTCATTTGGAAATGATAACTCATCTAGAATTATAGGTAGAGGCACACTAAATCTTGGAAGAAAAGATGATAAATAAATTATAAGTCGAATGTGTGATCAAGGACACAAACTTTTGTTTGACTCAGAAAATGTGAAATAAGGAAAGAAGGATCAGGAAAATTGGTGGCTATAGCTAGAAGAACCCAAAACAACATATATGTCCTGAATGAAATTGGAGAGGAAACATGATACTTAGGAAAAGAAAATGAAAGTTGGCTATGGTACAGAAGAATGGGTCACATGAAATTTTATAACCTTGTCAAAATTAGTAGAAAGGAAGCAGTGAAAGAAATGCCTGAGATTTCAAAGACATCAAACAGGATACGTGAGCATTTCCTACAAGGAAAACAAACCAGGACCAAGTTCAAATCAAAAGAGTACTCCATGAAAAAACCATTGGAGATTTACACATCGACCTATGTGGACCTACAAGAATGAATGGATTAAATGGTGAATAGTATTTTATGATATTGGTTGATGACTACATGAGAATGACTACAATTTTCTTTCTCAAGAAGAAGTTAGAGGCATTCGATCACTTCAATATATACAAAGAGATGGTTGAAATCAAGATGGATTTGAAAATCAATTGTTTCAGATCAGACAATGGAGGAGATTTTACATCAAAATAATTCATGGATTTATGTGGCAAACATGGAATAACCTCAACAAAATGGAGTTGTTGAAAGGAAGAACAGAACAATATATGAAATGTCTAGAACCATGTTGAAATATTATGAGTTGAGTGGCATATTCTGGGAACAAGCAGTACATACAACAGTTCATAGCCCGAATAGAGGAATGCTTAAAAGTAACAATGATAAGAATCCCTATGAGTTATGGAAAGGAAGACTGAAAAATTTGAAGCATTTCAAAGTATTTGGAATCAAATGCTATATCAAAAGAGAAGATAGAAGGATTTGGAAATTTGACTCCTAAGTTGATAAGGGCATACTGGTTGGGTATTAAAGAAAAATAAAAGAATATAAATTCTTTAGTCCAAGACTCAATAGAATAGTGGAAATCATAAATGTAATTATTGACAAAAAAAATAAATGAAAGACCGAAGAAAGAAGCAAAGATTCAGAAGAGGAGGATGAGGAAGAAGGTATAAAAGAAGAAGAGGTAGAAGAAGAAGAAGAAAATACAGAAGCAAAGCAAGAGGAATATGAGCAATAGATACCTCCCAAGAAACCTAGTTGATGAGTGCAAAAAAATCATCCATCAGAACATATTATTGAGAATAAATATGTTGGAGTTGAAACTTGAAGAAGAATACTTTCACCAAAACAAAGGAATATAACATTGTTGTCCATAGTTGAACCAAGCAGTTTTGAAGAATCCAACAATGATGAACATTGGGTCAAGGCTATGGATGAAGAATTGGATCAAATAGAGAAGAATGACACATGGGAATTGGTTCCAAGGCTGAAGAACAAGAGCGTGATTGGTATAAAGTGGGTCTTCAGGAACAAACTGAACAAGGATGGACAGGTAACCAGAAACAAAGCAAGGTTAGTATGCAAAGGATATACTCAAATTGAAGGTATAGATTTTGAAGATACATTTTCCCTAGTTTCCATAATGGAAGAAATCATATTGATCTTAGCCTATGCATGTACTAAGAGAATCATGGTATGGGTGTAAAATTATCCTTTTTAAATGGAGAATTAGAAGAATAAGTCTACATCAAATGGCCTGAAGGGTTTCTACTATCAGAAAAGGAAGATTATGTTTGCAGGTTGAAGAAAGCATTGTATGGACTCAAGAAGGCCCCCAGAGCATGGTATTCAAGTTTGGGTAGGTATCTACAACAACAAGGATTCATGAAGGGTATTGCAGAAAAAAATCTCTACATAAAAGTGAATCGAGACAATATATTGATAATTGAAGTTTATGTAGATGATATTATCTTTGGAAGCGATGATGACAGGATGAGTCAGAAGTTTTCCAAAGACATATAGAATGAGTTTGAAATGTCTTTTCTTGGTGATTTGACTTTCTTTTTGGGATTATATATATGTCAGTGTGATAAAGGTATTTTCATCTCCCATACTAAGTACATCAGAGAAATGCTAAAGAAGTTTGGAATAGAAGATTGCAAACGTGTAAGTCCTCATATGCTAACCAGTTGCAAGCTCAGAAAGGATGATGAATCTAAGGATGTAGATCAGAGACTCTATAGATCGATGATTGGTAGCTTACTCTATGTGATAGCATCAAGAATGTATGTGATGAAAGCAGTGGGACACGTTATGAGATTTCAAGCAGCATCGAAAGAAACACATGTTATGGAAGTAAAGAGAATATTCAGATATCTCAAAGAAACATAAGATTTTGTATTATGGTATCCAAAAGGGAATAAACTATCTTTTGTCTCCTACATAGATGCAGATTGGGCAGGTAGCATTGACGATAGAAGAAGTACAAGTGGAGTAGCTTTCTACTAAGGTGAGTATCTGGTATCATGGCTAAGAAAGAATAATTCATCAGTATCTTTTTCCACAACATAAGAAGAATATATTGCAGTGACAACATGTTTTACTCAATTTATTTGGATGAAGTAGAACTTGTAGGATATACATGTGGAAAATGACGAGCCTATTCTGATAATCTGTGATAACACTAGTGATATCAATATCTATAAGAATCCAATAATTCATTCCAAGATGAAGCACATTCCTATCAAGTTTCACTTTCTACAGGAACAGGTTACATAGAAGAACATCAAGATAGAGTACATTGGGACAGAAGAGTAGATTGTAGATATATTCACAAAACCTATTTCGAGAGAGAGAGCTTTGAGTATCTTCAACATAAACTTGGAGTAGTTTCTTCCCCACAATGATTCACATGGAATTAAGCATAGTAAGATAGGGGGAGAGAAGGAGAATACATGACAAATCCAAGTAAATAATCATTTGAATACTTTTCATATACATCATAGACTTACACGAGGAAGCACCATGAAGAGAAAGACAAGACTTGTAGGAAGGGGGAGCATCCCCAAGGAGAATTACCCTTTTCCATTGATGTCAAAGGGAGAGAGAAAGAACAAAGGCATGTAAACCGAGAGAAAGAATAGATGTGTAAATGCAGGGGGAGTGTTGGTCACAGGAGGAGCGAAGGTAACATGGGGAGCATGAGTATTATCATGCCATCAATTTCTCCATCAATGCCAAAGGGGGATATTGTTAGATAGTCGGTTTTCATTTATGTCAACAAGAAGTGGTTGGAATTGATGTCAACATATGTGATGGGTGTATTTGGATAAGTATCCAAAGTGTTCCCTTTATGGAGTAGATCTAAGCATGGCCCTCATGGGAATACACTTTGAACAAGTCTACAAGAATCCCCATAGGTGTGGTCATCTATCCTGATGATCTTTTAGCAATAAGGAAATGAAGGATAGTGTAAATGCAAGTAACACAGTCATAGATGGATATTCATTGTCATGTCATTTCCGGTGATAGGTGGTATGCCACATGGTTCCTCATGGTTGAGGAGTTATGGCCTTGTGAAGTTAGAAGCCCTAAATAATGGTTAAGAAGCCCCTAGTTAGTCACAAGTCAATTAATGAAAGGATAAAGTGGTTGTAACAAGAAAATATACAAGTCCCCAAGATCAAGGAGCAAATTTACTTGTAAAAAGTATAAATACACCTCAAGGAGTCTCTAATAGTACATTCACACATTCTTTCTATTGAATAGCTTCTTGTGAGTAAGTGATATTTTGGCAAGTTTGTGACTGTGAAATATGAGGTACCAAAGAGTGAGAAGTGCGGGAGTTTCTAGATCATAGAAGAGAGCTAGGGTTTTCCAAGGAAATCCTAATTTCAATGACCCTCGCGGGTCAGACAACTAGTGTCCCGTGAGGCACGCCTGTGGGTCACCTAGTGCTTGTCACATGAGGCCCCGTGTGACAAGAGGTCTTAGTCCTGTGAGGACAAGACATATTTGGGAGTATGCTAGTGCTAGGTTTTTGAAGACTGAAGAAAGGCTTCAACTCTGTAAAATCTTATAGTAGGTCAGCTACAGAACTACAGGTATGTTTATGTGTATGATTTGAAGGTTACTTGTTAGTTTGGATATGGTACATGCTTGAGGAATGCTTGGTATATTGTTGAGGCATTGGCACTTGATTGAGGTACAACTTGGATACATGGTTGAGAGAGGTATACTCTTGCATCTAGTTTGGTATATGACATAACCTTGAGATATTAATATAAGGATGAGGTTTACTCTTGGTATATGGTGGCATATGCATGAGGCACTTCATTGATGATATTGTATAGGTCTATTCATGATTGATGCTATGGCATATGGTACAMGTTTTACATATTGATGCTCTAGTATATGGTACATGATTGATACATGATTAACTACTCATCATTTATGTTATGATTAGCTACAAGTTTTACATATTGATGTTCTAGTTTATGGTACATGATTAGCTACTCATSATTTGGCATATCTTATGTTACATGATTGATGCATGTTGGTACATAGTTGATGCATGGTATGGTACATGTTTGGCATAGCACATGTTGATGATCAGTTATAGGTTGATGGTACAGTGAATTGATAGGTTTGATACAATGACAGTTTGGATACAGTGATAGGTTGATGTGACAATGGCAGTGATTGTGGTAGTGATAGTTTGTTCTACACTTATATTTCAGGGTGGCAGGATGGGGCAAGAAAAGGGGGTTGTAGCCTCCTTCCTATTGGTGTCAGAAAACAAAGGGAGTTGGAGCTTCCTTCAAGTTGGAGCTTGAGAATAAAGGGGTTGTAGCCTCCTTCTGGTTGGAGCCAGAGAATTCAGGGATTTGTAGCTTCCTTCAGGTTGGAGCTTGTAAATAGGGGGTCATAGCCTCCTTCCAGTTGTTGCTGGAGAATTGGGAAGTCGGTGCCTCAGATGAATGTGTTCATTGATATATAAGAAAATCATTCTATGGTTTTCTCCCATTTGGGTTTCCACATAAATTTTGGTGTACTTTTTCTATGTGATTGTTTATTATGCACTTTTGATCTATGTTGATGTTGATATATTGAATGATAATGATAAAGTGTTGAATATTACTAATAAATATTTAAGAATATATATATATATATATATATATATATATATATATATATATTGTGGTTAAAAGTGGTACAAATGTTCATACTAATTCCCCCCTGCCCCCTCTCCTTCAGTATTCGAACATTTAGAGGTTTCAAGGACCAAATTTTGGGTATTTATTTTAGTGTGTAAATTCTCTTTCAAATGAAGCAAAGAGTATCTAAAATGAATTGTTGAGAAAAAAATTATTATCCTACAATGCTCCCTTTTATTTGTGGATGGCTCAACATCTTCCAGGTCAACATTCACATTAAAACTTAACTTCATCTTAGGGTCATGGTTCTTTCATCTTAGGGTTTTCTCCCCTTAGGATTTTTTGGCATTATTATAAAATGTAGTTATAGAATATTATTATAACATTTTTGCAAATGAGAAAAGTAGACATATATCTTCTTAGAGATAGTTACCACCATTCTAGACAATATATCTGTACAGTGTTTAACAATTTTTTCAATAATAGAATTTGGTTATTAGTTGTATCATAACAATATGTTGTTTGTTATTTTTCGATGCATACCCCCTAATGTTGGGCATGTGCTATATTCTTTTCACATGGTTTAGGGGGAGTGGGGTTTCAAGGGGGCCTGAAGGACCCCATAAACTAGGCTCGAAGGGCCTCGTGGAGTGAAAAATCATTGATAGGTTTTTATCAAGAGGATTTCCTCGGTATGGTTTTTTCCTTTGGTGGTTTTATGTCACACAATTATGTGGTCCATGGTAATGTAATTATGGTTAAGTAACTATGATTGAGTTCTAATCCAGGGTTAATGGATTAGGGATTTGTTTGATGTCGTGGGATCCTATATATATTGTATTATAAACAATGAAGGGATATAATATAATTCAATATGAATCTCTAAAACATGTTGTTGGTTTTCCTGCTTGGGTTTCTAGGGTAAATATTTGTGTATATGTGTGATTGCAATTGTTTTCTTTTTTGTGTTAAGAATATGTGTGTGTAATTCATTCTTGTAAAAGGTTTAAAACTTACATTTGGTATTAAAGAAGTGATTGGATTTATGGGGATGACTTTGTGGCTAAGGGTTTGACTCGGGACTATGATAAACCTTGTTATAGTGAGATCTCTATGATATTGATTCTTGTGGTGAAAATAAATGGAGATCAATTCAAAGATAGAGATCGAAAAATTTAATGGGAAATTTTTTGAGTTGTGGAAGCTCAAGATGGAATATATTTTGGTAGGAAAAAAATGATGGGTCACTATGTATATAGGTACCGCACCTACAATAGTGTCAACACAACAGTGGAAAATTTTGGATTGGAAGTCAAAGAGAACAGTCCAAATGTGTCTCTCAGATACAGTATTACTGAATGTATCAGGCAAACCTACAAACAAAACATTATGGGACAACTTAGGGAATTTGTATCATTCTAATTCCCCGGTAAACAAATGTTTCCTATGGAAGAATTTGTACATCCTGAGGATGAAATATGGATACTCGGTGAAAAATCATATAAATTCCTTCAATATTGTTGTAAATCAGTTATTGATTGTTTAGATTAATATTTTTTATGAATATAGGTGTATTAGTTTATTATGATCTTTACCAAACTCATGGGATAGTTTGGTTGTGGCCATAGGTAGTAAGGAAACTATGTAACATTTCCCTAGCTTAACTTAGGAAAATTACCATGCATAATTATAGGTAAAATAAAAAAATTATGCTAATTAATATTGTAGCTTACTAGTTATGAGAATACACACAGATTTAACCATTTTTGGATACCATTAATTAAATTCATCTATAGAATTATACATAAACATGAATGCAGTTACTAAATTCATTAGAGAAGCATATAAAGGATTCTCATACACAGAGTAAAAGCACAAAAATTAAAACTCGTAACATAACTCAAATTCTTTATAAAAACACTTATCTTTTAAAACAGTTGTGTAACCAGCTACATGGGATGGATGTACCACTCAACCATAGAATTTGTGTTCTATATATCAACAACAATTCACTCTCGATTTGGATTTGTAAATCCACAAAAGAGGGTGTCCCTCATTGTCCACTCACAACTCAGATAATCCCACGACCCACTGGTATTCTCCTACAGCTATCCTGATTACCACCACGATCCAAATTATTTTGAGAACGACATGAAGATAGAAATATAACATAGATATAACGAGGAAATACACAGAGATATTGTAAGAAACACAGAAATATAGTGAAACCCAACTTCTATTAATGAATAAGAGAGAAAAACACTCTAGAACACAAATTGGTAGAATGGGGTAGCTTATCTTTGAAAAGAAAGAGATGTTGGATGTGCTTCATTCGCAACAAGATTTACATCACAATCCATTTCATGCTTAAAGGCCATCCTTCATCTCAATTATATATGAGAGAGTGAGAGGAGAAAAATTCCCATGATGCATGTAGGATAAATTAATATAAATTTATAAAATTTCATAGGCATGTAAAACAGTAGGACTTCTCGAGCGGTCACCCATCCCAGTACTAATCTAGCATGAGCGCACTTAACTGTGGAGTTCTAATGAAATCTGATGCATTAACGCTATGTTGTAGGTATGTACATAATACCACTAGGATATAATGACATGATTTATGTAATTAATAAATGAAGATGGTATTACATTCCATTCCCCATCAAAAGGGTGAATATCATGGTTTATCAAAACCATAGACTCGAAATGTTGATTTAGTGGAAAAGGTGGCTGGCCACTGAGATCCACCTGAATCACACCAGATCTATTCCTCTCAACCTACCCAACCCAAGGAATGTACCCCTTCACTACTCGCACCCCATCGGGCATCCCATTTGTTTACCAGGGTTTCCCTGACATAGGTAACCAAGAATATCACTACTAGGAAATCAAGGTAACTCACTGCTAGGAAAAACTACCAGGAAAACAATAGCAACAAGTTTTTTTCTTCAGTGAAACTCACACAATAGTTCACTCTCCAGGCATGACAACTTGGTTCTTCAACATTCAACTCCAAAAACACTCTGGAATTCTCCCCCCATTTTTGTTTCAACTCCAAAACTCCTCTTTTCTCCTTTTCTCCCCTTTCCCATGAAAAAACATGATTGTAAAAACCACCCCCTGGCCATACGAATTTCCACTCTATTCATAAATTTTTTTACTCACACTCATCCCCAAACTAATTTTACTCAACCCCATGCTCCCAATAACTATGGAATGTGTCTTTTACACCCACCCTCTTACACGTATTCCCTGATTAGGTTCTCATACACTCAAACATGAAATAGAAGTTGTATACACAATGATAATAAAATTTAGGAATGTGGGTTTGTATTAATATCCATAAAGAATCCCCCCTTGGAACCCTCTTATACACTTCCTTCTCTTGCAGAAAAATCATCCCCATCTCTGTCCATCTCCCCCAACAACTAGCATCACATTTTATTTATTAAAATTTAGAAAATACAATTTGAATATTGCATTGTTTTTCCATAGCCATATTCATATCTACATTATGAATTAATTAAATTGGGGATTATAGCGGGGACGATACATTCCCCTACTCTAAAATTTTGCACCATCCTCAGTGCAACACCATTCTGATATACATGTACAAATTTTACATCATATTATTCATAAAACAAAATTTTGCAATCTATTTAACCTCCAACAAAAGTTCCAACAATAATATCTTATTCCTCTCAAACTGCTAAACCAAGGAATGTGTCCCCTTCATTGATCTCAATCCATTGGGTTGAACCATTCTTTTATCAGGGTTTTCATTGTAGGTGACCAAAAACTCTAATATGTGGTTCCAAAACTCTAGCTATTCAAAATGGAGTCTTGCATTTTTAGCTTTTTCTTTCTCCAAAATTGTCAAATATTTGCAGGTATTCCTCCCACATAGTTTCTTCATGCTCCCATGTTCTGTATTTAGGACCATAGTAGTTCCATTGAAATTTTACCAACCCTATAAATTTTTTCGTTATCACATTGACTTTCTGGTCCAGGATGCTACTAGTTCCACCTAGAAATCCCCTTCATGCTCCACCTAGATCACAATCCAATCAATTATATGGTTAGGGTCATGAACATATTTATTTAATAATGACACATGAAATCCATTATGCACTCTCATGGATGTAGGAAATTCTATCATGTATGCCATTGGCCCTATCTTCTCTAAAATTTCAAAAGGCCCACAATATCTTATCTCCAATTTTGGGCAGCAACCCAATCTTAGCGAACTTCCTTTCTCCTTCAATTTTAAAAATACATGTTCATCCACTTTAAAATCTCTAAAAATTGTGTTCTTGACTGCATAACTTTTTTCCCTTTCCTGGGAAGCCTTTAAATTCTACTTGATCTTTGTCATATGTTCTTCCATTTTCTTCAAAAAATCTTTCGCAGTGATATCTCTTTCTATTGGGTTATCCCAACTTATTGGTGTGCTACACTTCCTACAATACAATGCTTCAAATGGGTCATTTTTAATGAGGATCGATACCCATTAGTGTAAGCAAATTCCACTAAGTGGACATAATTCTCCCATATTGATGGCTAGTCCATCACATACGTTTTGAGCATGTCTTCAATTATTTTGTTGGTCCTCTCTATTTTCCCATCTAATTCTAGGTGATACGCTATACTGAGATTTAAATTTGTCCCAAAGACCTTGAAAAAACCTTTCCAAAAATTGGAGGTAAACTTTGGATCTTTGTCTTAAACAATTTCCTTGGGCACTCCATGTAGTATGATAACTTATTTCATGTAGATATCTGCAATATTTTTGTCCTTGTGTGTAGTATTTACTAGGATAAAATGTGCAACCTTAGTCCATTTATCCGCCACCACCATGATGGATTCGTGTTGCTTCACTATTATGGGCATCTTAGTAATAAAATCCATTGTAACTACTTCCCTCTTCCAATCTGGAATGGGAAATGGCTATAACAGCCCATTTGTATGTCTATGCTTGGTCTTCACCTTCCAACACTCTAGGTGTTTGACAACACAAGTATTCCAATAAAATATGAACACCTTTAGTAACCACTCACACAACTAGATCAAAGATCAACGCATCAATGTTTTCACATGGTAAAAACCTACGAGGAAAAATCCATGGCCCCAGCCAAAATGGCCACTTGGAGAAATTTATAAATGCAAAAGAAAATTTATAGAGATGTTTTACAAGAGAATTTGTCATCATCAATCATCAGCAAATGACCCTCCATTCTCTTTAAATAGAGATCATGGACCAATTGGGTGCTAAGCCACGGATCAATGTAGTTGTTAAGATCAAGGAGAATATGAACAATCATATCACTCTATGTCGAGAACATATCATGACCGTTAGTTTTCATAACTACAAATGCATACTAAAGAAACATAATTTTACCTAACGACACATTAGATCAAGTTGACCTTAACTAAATCCTAAGTTTCTAAATATCCTAACATCCCCCCTCAAGAACAACTTGGGGTAGGATTGAAGGATTTACAAAAGTGACACAATAGGATAAGGAAGGAGGCATTAGAACATATCCCCCCTTAATGACAATTTTATGAACTCCTAACATAGATTGAAGTTTGGAGAAATTCTCTTTTGTAAGATACTTTGTGAAAATGTTTGCAACATGATCATCTGTAGGGAAAAAGAGCACTTCAATAACTCAATCATGAATGGGATTTATGATGAAGTTCATGTGTAGCTCAATGTGTTTGTTGCATTGAACTGGGTCTTTGACAATCTTGATGACACTTTGATTTTCGCACCAAAGGGTTATCAGATGTTGTTGTTGGAATCCAAACTATGAAAGGATATGTCGAAGCCATAAGGCTTCTTAACTTGCATTAATTGTTGCTCAGTACTCTACTTTTGCTGAAGAAAGAGGAATAGTTTGTTGTTTCTTACAGGAACAAGTGATGGGTCATTAGCCAAGGTTGAAAACATAACCTGCAATAGGATTTCGATCATTAGGGTGGCCAGCCCAAACTGAATCAATGAAACCAACCAATAAAGGAATCCCCCCTAAACTGTAATAAATATTGAACTAAATTGTACCCCAGACACACTGAAGTATTATTTTAGCTACTTTCCAATGGCTTTCATGGGGTGTTTTCATATACTGGGTAATAATACCAACCACAAAGAAAATATTAGGATGGGTATGAGTCAAGTATAATAGGCTACCAACTAACTGATGGTACAAAATGGAATCAAATTCGGGAGAAGTATAGGTGGAAACAAGTTTGACTCTAGACTAGAAGGGAGAATGGGATGGTTTACAATATTCCATGTGAAAGTGACAAACAAGGTCACAAGCATACATATACTGGGAAATAAAAATCCCTTCCTTGATTTTCAAAACTTGGAGGCCAAGGAAATAGTGCAAAAAGCCTAAGTCCGTCATTTCAAATTTCTTATTAAGGTTGGTTTTCACATGGTTTAACAGTTTTGCATCACTACCATTGAGGATACGGTCATTAACATAAAGAAAAAGGACTATGATATGGCTTCCTACTTTCTTGGTATAGACATTAGGATCAGAATGGCATCTAGAAAATCTAGTGTGAAGAAGAAAGTTGTACATTTTGGCATACCAAGATCGGGGAGCTTTCTTAAGACCATAAAGGGATTTCTTAAGGCGGAAAACAAGGCTAGAGTCATTATGTACATAGTCATGAGTTTGTTCCATGTAGATTTATTCTTGAAAATCCCCATGCAAGAAGACAGATTTGACATCCATCATATGGACCTCCCATTTATGTGAGGTTGTAAGGGCTAGGACAAGGTGAATGAAATTCATTTTGGCTACAAGGGAAAAGATTTCATTATAGTCAATTCCTTCAACTTGGGAGAATCCTTTGGAAACTAACCAAGCCTTGTGTCTTTCAACACTTCCATATGATGCATACTTATCTCTAAAGACCCATTTATATCTGACAAGTTTTCTTCCTTTCTAAAGAGGTACAAGATCCCAAGTAGTGTTTTCCATTAAAGAACGATACTCTTCATTCATTTTTGTATCCCAATATAGATGAACCAAAGCTTATGAAAATGTCTATGGATCATGAGTGTTTGAAACTTGAGACAAAAGAGAAGAGGCTCACTGGAATTGTGAACATGTCTGGCACTGATTTGAAGGATCACTAGCAACTTCTCATGTTGAATAATCTAGGAAGCGGTGGTGTTGGTTCAAGTTCATGTTTAAAGGACTCATATGGAGGAAGGTGAGTAGGCAGAGGTAGATTTTCATCCTCATTTTCATCATCTTAAGAAGAAGGAACAAGAATGGGAACAAAAGAAGGCACAAACGTTGAAAATGGCTCGCAGTCCAAAGAAGGCACAAATGTTGAATCAAGCTCGTAGGCCAAGAGATTTTCATTAAATTTAACATCTCTTATAACAATAATTTCATGACCATGTGGTTGACGAATTTTGTAACCTTTGACATCTTTTGAATAACAAAAAAATATACACTTCTCACTTTTAGGCTGCAATGCTTTCCTTTTATCATTGGGAATGTGAGCCCATGCTACATTGCCAAATACATGGAAGTGACTTACATATGGATTAAGTTTAGTCCATGCTTCTTCCGATGTTATATTTTTAATATTCTTTGTGGGAGTGGGATTTAATATGTAATTTGCACAGATAATGGCTTCCACCCAATACTTTAGACTTAATCACTTAGATTAGATCATAGAATTAGCCATTTCTTTTAATGTGTAGTTCTTTCTCTAAGAAACACCATTTTGTTTTGTTGTATATGGAACAGTTTGTTGCATTTGGATGCCCTGTGCAATGCAATAACTTGTAAAATTGTTGGTCACATATGCACCTCCATTATTTGTTCTTAACCTTTGAAGTTGATATCTAGATTACTTTTCTACAAGGGCCTTGTAGGCCAAAAACTTATCAAAATCTTCACTCTGAAGTTTTAAGAAGTAAACCCAAGTGCATCTGAAGAAGTCATCAATGAAAGTTAAGAAATTATTACACCCAGAAAAAGAAGGAGAAGAAAGTGGAAAACACAAGTCACTATGAACAAGTTGCAAAATGGGTCGAGGCATGTTTGTCAAAATTGTCTTGATGATGTTTTTTGAGAACACAACCAGCACAAACATTATCTCTGCATGAAACAAGAGGAATACCAATCACCATTGTTTTATTACATAGTTATTGCAATAAGCGATAGTTTAGATGACCAAACCACTCATGCCAAAGTTTGCTCAAGTCATTGTTATGAGAAACAAAAATTGATGGAAAAGATGATGACCCAAAGTTGTCAAACTTGTACAACCTAGAATATCATTAGCAATTACAGTTGCAATAACATGTTGAGGATCTTTTATATCCCTGATTACAACTTGGTGAGGTGAAAACTCTATGGTTTTACCTTCACCTGAATGAGTGATTTGATATACTGATAGAAGGTTACAGGAAAGACTTGGAACACATAATACATAATTAAAATGACCATTATATACCTTAATTGTTCCAGACCCTACAACACTAAGAGATCTATCATCACCAACAAATTTTTTCTTTGTGTTACATTCATTTAGAGCAGAAAATATGGCTTTATCCTTAGCCATATGATAACATGCTCCAAAATCAATAAGCCACTCATCAAAATAAGAAGTAGAAGTTGCATCGAAGGAGAAACCAGAAGAAGAAATGCATGTCCATGAGAAGAAGAAGAGGAAGAATTACAATCTATATTGATGTTGTGATTCTTCATCATTGCTTCTAAATCTTCCATCTTCTTAAAACATCTGGACTCATCATGACCATCATTCCCAAAAAAGTTGCAATGTCTTCCAGTCTTCTTATTTTTAGATTTTTCTCATTTTTCATCATTAGGAGTGAAAGTTGGCTAAGTGGGTGTGGGACCCTTGTTTTTCTTGTTCTTGTGGAGAAAATATTGCTTCTTGAGATTCTTAGATTTATCTTTTTGCTAGGCCACTAAGGATTTGTTGGATGTACCTACAGTGTTGATCACCACAATTTGCACAAGATTATCTTGATCTCTAATCAAGGCATCACAAAAGGACTCAAGAGTGGTTTTTTGATAAGAACCCCCTAGAGCCTCTCTGGTGGCATAAAAGGTAGATACAAAAACATAATATGCACTACCAAGATTAGTAAGAATAGCATATATGCATCTATCTTCCGACAAATCTAGTTGGCATTCAATACACAAAAGTCTAAGATTTTTGAACTTAGATAATTAATATTCAGTGCAAGGAAAATCATTTGGACTTAAAGTCATTAACTGATTGTCCAACTGGTGAGATCGAATAATATTGTGTTTACCAAACACAGCTTCAAGCCTTTCCCAAGCTTTATTGGGGGCATCAATTCGTTGAAGGTGAAACTTTAAATCAAGAGATATGGACATTATGATTAGTCCATGAGATTCATCATTCATATTAATCCAGTTGACACAATTTTCATTATCAATGGGTTCTTCTTATTTTCCCAAGGTAATTCGATATAGCCCTTTACTTATTAATAAATCCTCCATATGGGATTTCAATTGGAAGTAGTTGATGTTGGTAAGACAAATATCACTAGGTGAATCCATGTCAAATATGCAAAGAATATGGATTTAAAATCTAAAACTGATGGTTTGGATGGAAAGATCTCAAAAAATTGGGTTGTCTTAAAAAAAAATAGCACTGAAAACGAACATTGGATGTGAAAGTTATGCTCTTTTGAAAAAAGGCATAAATGGTAGACAAAGAGCCACATGGCAGGTAAAAGTTGGTCTGTGAGGTGATACCCCTCTTAATAACCTCACTTTTACAAATAATGTTATTATGAAGTAACTCACTTTTATACAATAAGTGGGGATCACTTTTACAATGAAGTTACTTTATAAAAGAAAGTTGCATGCAAAATGAATAACTTTAAAATAAAATATTAAAGCTACTTATATTGAAACACTTTTATAATTTAAGTGAAATACACTTTACAATGGATGCATGAACCTTTTCAAAAAAAGAAACAAAAAAGATACATGAATTCAAGACATGTTACTTAATAAAGCAACTTTTAACCAAGTCAGCTAGTGCAAAACATATTTTATTGTTTAGAAGAAGGATTGGGGATGTTGTTGTGAAAGACAACCTTCGAGAGCGTGTTCATAAAAAATATTTTCACACAAGAAAAAAAATTATCTTCTCGATGACAACAAGGGTTAGATCTTGGTTAGCTTACCCAAAAAATGCAATGTTTCCCTCTATTTCTTATTTACCGAGATCGCATAGAGCACATGACAAAGAGAATATGTAGACAAGAAAACCTTTCCAATATGTTTATGATTTCTCGAGATCGCACATGGCATGGGGAAAAGATAATGCATAGATAAAAAATAATAGAAACCTAGAAATAAAAAACAGAAAACCGAAATAAAACATAAATATTAACTGTGCAAAAAATTTAAGAAGGCATATTCAAGATTTATACTTTCGGATTTGACTAAAATGATTGTATCTTGGGAAAATGAAAACCTTTTCGAGTGAAAAAAAAACTTTTGTTGACTTAAGCAAGTGCTTTGGATAAAATGAAACAGACCACTTAGCCCATAAATGCATGGAAATAACAGAAACTAGAGATGAGGAAACACAACTTCACGATCTTGGTCTACAATGGGAGCAGGTATTCAAATGAGCTTTGATACCATGTTTGAAAACACACGTATTCCAACAAAGGATGAACACCTTTAGTAACCACTCACACAACTGGATCAAATATTAACACATCGATGTTTTCACGTGGTAAAACCCATATAGGGAAACATCCACAACCCTCGCCAACGTGGCCACTTGAAGCAATTTATTAATGTAAAAGAAATATTTATAGACATATTTTACAAGATATTTTTTCACAATCGATCATCAGAAAATGACCCTCCATTCTCTTTAAATAGATATCATGGACCAATCAGGTGGTAAGCCATGGATCAATGTAGTCATTAAGATCGAATAGAATATGAACCGTTGAATCACTCTATTTCGAGAACATATTGTGACCGTTGGATTTCCTAACTACGAATGCATGTTAATGCGTACTAAAGAAACACACTAAGAAACAAACTTTTACATAACGACACCTTGGACCAAGTTGATCTTAACTAACTACTAAGTGTCTAAATATCCTAACACGAGGAATCTGGATATATAATTAGCCACTTTTTTCTTTATTCCTAGCAAAAAGTATTTCCTTCTTAAAACTACAATTGATTTATGATATGATTCTTGGGTGCCCAACATATGACACATTGTGCATTTCTCATAGCATTGTATTTTTCAACTCACTAGAGTTCAACACATATACCTTTCCTATATACATGAGGATTCCATCCTCCTGCATATCATAGTATTTAAATTTATGTTCTAAATTGTCTTGTTGTAATGTTTCTTTTATTTTCAAATAGTGTTGATCTGAATTGGTTGCTTCTAAAATTTTGTCTTTCACATCAGTTCTATACATGTTAATGGATACCAAATGCATCTCATGTGCTCTTTTGCTGAGTGCATCAGCCACTTGATTCTCTTTTCCTTTGATATGTTTAATTTCAAAGTCATATTTACTAATAAATTTGAGTCATCTAGTTTTCCTGCCATTTAGTGTTGACTATCCAAACAAATGTTTCAGACCACAATGGTCTATCATTAGCTCAAATTTCATCCCCATGAATTAATTCCTCCACTTTTTTAGCTCATGAATAATGGTGACTAATTCCAAATCATGTGTATCATAATTCCTCTCATGTTCTTTTAAATTTAAGAACTCGTACCACACCACATGATCCTTTTGAGTGAAGACTTTATCTGATCAAAATCTGGACCAGGGGTCAAATTTTAGCTCAAAAATCAACATTCTCATAATTGTCTCAAAATGAACGAGAGTGTAGACCTCGTCATCATGAACCCAACGCAATTTGTTTCATTTCAAATGGACGTCAGAAGCGAGAGATATCGCGATCTGTTCGAATCGTCAAACAGGTAAAAAAAAAAGGGACGTTGACTGTGCAGTCCGTACAGTCCGTACAGGCTGACGTGGCAGAGGTTGTACGCTGACGTGGAAGAGATGATGTGGCAGAGTTGAGTTGGCACATGTTGATGTGGCAGTTTCGGATTGGTTAACATTTGGGCGAATCACCTTGCAACACGTGGCAGTTATTGGGCAAATGGCGTGGTGCCACGTGGCCTAGTCATGGGCTGCCACGTGGCACCATGGCGATGGTTTATTGGTTCAAAATTCATGGAGGCCGTGGGATTTGAACCCCGAACCTCCACCACAATGCAAGATTTAACAAAGTCCGCCCTGCCAACACACCACACGATGTTACTTATTATATGAATGGATTTAAAACTATTTAAATTTCATTAATGTGTGGTTTGGCATGGGGTCGGGCTGAGGGCTTAGCCCCAGCCCGTGGTATTTTGTGTTACGCCATGTGACCATTCACCATACGGTGGGCATGTTCGGGAGTGTATTTCAAAGGCAGCCCCCGGTCGCACACCTTATATACCACATGACCATTATTTATACGGAGGCGCGCGAATTTGTGTTTTAAACAAAGCCCTTCGTTTTGTGCGCATAACCATGCACCCACGATACAGAGATTTTGCGTGGGAACCTTACCATATTATGGTTCTGTTACACTCCACACTACATCACTTTAACGAGGTTCCGTTTACATTCCCGTTTGGTTGATATCATTCGGTTTAAATTCTATGCCGGGGTTGCATCCAGTCCAAGATTAGGGTGGTTAGTTCCCACGGGATTTGGTTCCAAAACCGATATTTGCAACTACATGTGGACTATGCACCCGCAAATCATGGGTTGGTTACCATATGACCACCCAATATGACCTTAGCGGAGATTTCAACGTCCAAAGGCCACAAGGCCTATTTTAGCATGGGGACTTGGCCATATGGCTTGCATGTAACCAACACATCC
>ML782949.1:559260-573558 GCA_009831015.1 Picea engelmannii | reverse complement strand
CAAGTTCTCCAAATCTTAAAGGACAACTTGACCATGGCACAGAATTGTATGAAACAACAAGCAAATCAACATCGTAGTGAAAGAAGTTTTGAAGTAGGGGATTGGGTATTTTTAAGACTACAACCATAGAAACAGATGTCCCTCAAGCAAGCCAAGAAGGATAATAAATTATCACCAAAGTACTATGGCCCTTGTAAGGTGTTGCAAAAGATTGGTATTGTGGCATACAAATTGGAATTGCTTGCATCTTCACGAGTACACCCAGTTTTCCATGTTTCATGCTTAAAGAAGGTTATAGGCRACAAGATCTCAGTTCAAACTATATTGCCAGAACTTGACGAGGAAGGAAAAATCATATTGGAGCATGAAGCCATCACTGACACAAGAATTCGCCAGTTGAGGAATAGATCCATTTCAGAGTATCTCATTAAATGGAGGAAACTATCGACTGAAGATTCCACTTGGGAAGATGAGTTTTTTATACAGAGGCATCCAGAGTTACTCAAGCGTTGCGGACAACACTTGTCTCAAGGGGAGGGGCATGTTAAGCCCTAATATTGGCTCATTACCCCTTAATTGGGGCATATTATATTAGTACTGTTATTTTATAATTGTCGGCTTTAGGCCATTAGTTATAATTATACCTCCTAGTCTCCTGTATATACCAAGGAGACATTTTCATTTTGAATCATCTTGTACTTGAACATTTAAGTGGCATAAAAGGAGGTTGCCCCCTCGAAGAGACTTATTATCTGAAATTATCTCTTTTTCAAGGTGTTGAGTACTCTTTCTGAGGTTTTTCTATGCTATATTGATATTTGGTTCTTAACAAAGATATAGGTCATTATGACTTGTATAGCCTCATCCTTCTTCTCATCAATGGAAAGCTTCTATTGATCATCCTTTAAATATAGAACTGTAGTTTTTATAAACTCCCACAACACTTTACTTTTCAACAATGTTTCTATATCTTGTGCCCTTATTCCATAGTCGTGGCCATTCAAACCACATGCTCTTGCTTGGAAATCATAATGTTGATCTACAAATCTAATCCCAGATTTAGTCTGTAATTCAAAACCTTGAGTCAATCTACCAAATAGATCTGACTCCTCATGTGTACATGCAACCAATATCCTCCACAAGACTTGTAGACAACAAGCTAGATCTCAAACCACTAGTTCTAATACCATGTTGGAGAATCAGAGTATTTGGTAGATTAGAGAGCTAGTATTACAAGAGAGAGTTGATGTCTAAAGACATTGTTACAGTACTTAAACACAATCAAGCATGGCTCAACATACATATTAGTGTAAGAAACCAAAATATTTTCATACAAAAAACACTACACATATGTTCACTACTTGTTCCTAGATCGACCCATAGGGTCATCTTAGATAGCACCAGGGTGTGACCGATTCCCTTGAAAAAAGGAAGACAAGGTCCACATAGATTGATTAAGGTATAGAACAAACTCAATTTTTTCCTTGTTCTAAGTATCAGTTGATTGTTCTATTCTAACTACCTAACCAATCAAATCCCTAGTCAACCATCCAATTCGACCATTAATCAACCGCTCAATCAACTCTCCTAATTGACTATCAACTATTAACTAACCATCTCTAGAAGATCCAAAGATATAACAAACCTACCTAACCTACTATTCCAACATCATTTTTCCAAAATCTTAACATGACTCTCATTTATCTTAACGCAATATGTTATATATGAGATCTATTCAGAAATTATATAAATATATAAATGATATTATGTGGATAGTTAGATATATACGCACTGTGCCTCACCATCTATGTTTCTTTGTCCACATTGATGAATCCATCATGGGGATCGTAACCCTTAGACATGACCATCATTTCTAGTTATTTTTTACCTCGAAAAGGAACAATTCCCCATTTTGGAAGGAAATGTGTTGTTTTATTCCCCATTTTGCACATGTGATCATTTTTTTTTCCAAATACATAATGTGTCTTCACGAGATTTTACCAAAAAAATATTATTTAAATATATTTAAATTGTTTCCTTTATCATTTTTTGTTTTTTATTTCTCTTGAATTTATTTCTTTGAATATTTAATGGACGCATTTAATGTATTTGATAATACTTGCATACCTGTCTATAGGACAAACACAATGAGCATCAAATACATTCTAATCATTTACTCACTTTCATGTACTAATTAATTTTATTTTTTAAATCTAATGTTATTATTTTAAATTGTACCGAACAGCTTTATATTTTAGAATATGATTATATAAAATTAGCATGACAATCTCATATAAAATTGGTGATAAGATAAATCTATAAGATCAGTGTACGTGAAGATCAGTGTAGGTGATGTAATTTATGTAAATAGTGGGTTGTATTAATATGGAAGGAGGATACTCTTATAGCTTTGTAGTCATGGTGATTAAGAATATATTATCTTTAATTTTACTCATCATAATGTGGTGTGAAGGTTAGAGTCAGAGAGGGTGTTGTATTCTTTGCAGTTATAGATTATGTACTTTAATACATATATCCTATAATTTGTTAATGAAATGAGAAAGATGCATAAATGTAATCTTTTGGTTTTCTCCATTAAGAGTTTTTAGGGTAAATTATTATATATATATATATTATTATTTCTTTATGTTTTAAGATTTTGATAGCATTGAATTTTTTTTCATTGGTTTATTCAACTCTCATTTGGTATCAAAGTTAGGTTATTGGTTTCAATAAGAATCATACATTTGTTGCTAGGGTTTAGTTCAGTATTTGAAGAGAAAGGGTATCTTGGGTCAATGACAAACCTATTCTTGAGGGAGAGTTCTATGGGGGTAAACCTTTCATGAAGGAAAATCATGAGTACTTCAAGGATAGAGACAGAAAAATTTAATGGTTGAACCTTCAAGTTATGGAAGCTTAATATGGAAGATATTCTTGTGGACAAAGATCAATTGGTTTCAATGTTTGGAAACAAACCTATGTGTATGGAAAAAGAAGACATGAAAAGATGGATAGGAAGGAAAATAGTATTACTCAACTATGTCTTTCATATTTAGTTTTGTTGAATTCCTTTGGAGAAGCTAGCACTAAGGAGCTATGGGAGAAGATAGGTGCTTTCTATCAGTCACGGGGTCTTCACTCAATGAACCTCTGACATAGCACCTACATTCATGGGATATTAAAGAATACCCCTAATTTCACTAGATATTGATAAATACCTCCAAAAATCGTTTTGTTGAACCCCCCTCCCAATACATATTTCCAATAAAAGAAACCCCTATTTTTACTAGATACCCCTTTTAATACCCCCCAATACCTATAAACACCACAATACTCACATCCCCCCCCCCAATACCTACAATTTATTATGAATGAGCATGATAAGATATCGGTTAACAAGGTCAAGCCCCCATACTATCATTCAAAGTCCTCGGTAAACAAATTGTTTCATCAAAAGAAGTTGTACCTCCTTAGGATGAATACTGGTGACTCTTTGATGGAGCATCTTAATAATTTTAACACTATGGGAAGTCAATTAGCCTCTATTGATATTAAGTTGACTAAAAAAGATAAGTGTATTACTCTATTATTTTTTTGTTATATTCATGGTATAATTTAGTTATATCCATTGGTAGTATTACTCAGTCTACATTAAAGTTTGAGGATACAATTGCATCCTTGTTACCAAAATAAATGAGGAAAAAATACGTGGAGGGCATATCCAAGGATGCCTTGTTTATGAGTTGTCATTCCCAAGATAGAAATAAAAATAAGTGTGGGGATAGATCAAGGTTTAGAGGTAGAACCAAATCCCCTCTGAAATTTACAAGGAAGTGTTGACAATGTAGTAAAGTTGGGAATTTGAAGAAACATTGCATATCTAAGAATATTAACATGGGCAAGGTATCGAATGATGCCCTCTCCGTGGAAATTAAAACCTCCATAGAAGGAGGAGGGGATGTATACTAGGAATCTACAAGTACACATTTAGATCATGTTATATGGTTGATTAATTTGAGTGTTTCTCTTCATATAACTCCTCACAAGGAGTGGTTGTGTGAATATGAAAAGTATAATGGAGGTGATGTATTCTTAGGAGATGAATCAACAACAAAAATAATAAGGTGCGGAAAACTCAAATTGTTGTTCAAATATGGAAGGGTTAAACCCCTCTGGAGTTCTACATATCCCAATCTTGGCTAGAAACCTAAACATTTATGAGTAACATGATTGATGCAGGTGTGTAGACAATATTCAAAAAGAGACGAATAGGATGGTTCAAGGAGAAATATTGTTAGCAAAGTGAGTTCATATTGGAACATTGTACATTTTGTTGGGGAGCATTGTGACCAATGGGTATAGCAATTCTATCGTTCCTAAGGTGGGAAAAGAAGCAGACAAGACCCTTACTATCCATGTAGAGAAGGAAATGCTTTGGCATCAAATATTGGAACATATGGAGAGAACGACCTTCAAATTTTTCATAATAAAGGCATGGTTGAAGGAAATTTGTATTGCTACTTCAATTTTAATTTATGTGAACATTGTGTTTATGGTAAATAGAATCAAGTGAAATTCCCTATTGGTTCTAAAAGAGAAAAACTGATTCTACAATTGATATATAGTGATGTATTTGGACCTGTGCATGTTCCATAATGTTGGAAAACTGAGAGGGGTGGGGGGGGTGAATCAGTTTTTACTGTGCTTAAACAATTATGCCCATTTTAAACTCATTACAAAACACTCAATGATGATCACAATAATGCAGGGAAGTAAGCAATAGAATATTCAACATCAATCACACACATGAAATATAAAGAGACAACTACTCCTGAGGAAACCCATAAAGGGAGAAAACCTCTTCTTCTTGATCTAATAAGTAGTCTTTATTTTCTGTACATTATCATTCTTATGAGAATCGACTCCCTTTGAGGCTACCACCTCTATTTTACAGGCAACAACTTGATGAGAGCACCAACTCTATGGTTTCTCTAACACCCACTAGAAGGAATCACCAACTCCCTTTGTGTTCCAGCACCAATTGGATGGAAGCACCAACTTCCAGTCACACAGGCACCAACCTGTAGAAGCTGCAACTTGCTAAGAGCACCAACTCTCTGGATTCTCTAGCACCCACTAGAAGGAAGAACCAACTCCCTGAGTGTTCTAGCACCAACTGGATGGAAGCATCAACTTCCAGTTACACAGGCACCAACCTGTATAATAGAGAATAATAGTTCTCCCTTGCACCACCCTACCACCCTGGTTTTTCTAGTTGCAACCAGATGGAAGCTACAACTCCCTTTGTTCAAGCACCCACTTGAAACTCTGAGGACAACAGTCCTCCCTAGCACCACCCTACCACCCTGAGATATAAATCTTTTTTACTGAAATTTATTACAGTGATATAGTATTTACCAATGACTTACTAGTCTCATCATTTCTCTTCTCTTCCTGCATCAGTGTCTTCCTACTCTCATCTTCTTGCGATTTTTGTTCTTCTTCTTTATCTCTGCATGCGCACCTCGACTTTCTCTTACTGTCTTAGATATGCATTTTGTTCTATGTATTTCTTCTGTGTTTTATGCTCTGTGCACCATTTCCATTCCCTRCTCTACGCCTCTTTTGTGCGCTTCATCTCCTATGCACAACCTGCTTCTACCYGCATGAATAACTCTCAAAACAAGAAACCATCTCTCTTTGTTCTGTGTATATTTATCATGCCAAGTCCTCTGCCAGATCATAAACTCAACTCTTCGTCCTCTCTRGCGATTATGATGAGTSTATTCTTCATCAGTGGTCATTATCTTGGGATTCTTTGGCTTCTCTRGAAGKTATAGTCTTCGACACTTTTCCATCTGTCAATTGTTTCTATGATGAGTCTTCATTCCACTGTAAATTACCTCGAGACTCTTCAGCTCCTCTAGTGATCAACCTGAAGCTCTTTGAATTCTCTGGTAGATACCATCACTTCGTTATGTCAGTTACAGAGAGTCATTTTGGCTTCTTTGGCTTCTAAGCCCCTTCTTTCACGTGACCATTGGCGGTGACCATACGCCTAACCAACAGGTGCTTCATGACTCACGACTTCGGGAATCTTGGTATGAGACATCTCAATTCTCCCAACTTCTAATATCCGAAGTGGAGCTTAGCGACATGCTAGCTCCTGCCTTAACCTTCACCGATGTGACCATGGCTATGACCATAAGCCTAAATTCTGAGCACTTCACGATCTCGGTATAGCGAGTGTTAGCTAGTTATTTCGATATGACCTTGGGCGATGATCTCATGTGACCATGTGATTGCAGGCGCATCCAAAGGTGGTTTGAGGGAAACCCACTTTTCACCCCGCAATTCACTAAAGAGCTCCATGTGTCCTTTCTCCAAAACTGTGGTTTCGATTGCAGCCCGCCTTCAACATTGTAAAGTTTGTGCACGTTCAATCCCCGCAATGCGACGAGACCGTTGATCTCATGATATTGACGGTGATCTTGAGCTGGTGGATCAGATCTAGCCTTCTTAAATCAACGGTTGTGATTGATTCAGGCCTTCCGGTCTTCGGAAGTTTCAACTCTCAAATCCCTCTTTTCCCATATGACAATCTTCTGGAGTGGAAGATCTATTGACACTTGTCTCCCTGAATCTACGGTTGGGATCTCCTCTACGAGTTCAACCTTCGGGAATTTCAATTCTCAAACTCTTGTTTCTTCCATACGAAAATCTTCCAGAATTGGTGATCTGCAGACACTTGTCCTCCTTAATCGACGGTTATGCCTTTACTTCGGGGATTTTACCTCTCAACTAGATCAACGGTCTTGTGTCCCCTTTCTTGATCAACGGTCAAGCTCTGCTTTGCTACTCCAGGCTTCAGCGATTTCAATTCTCAACCTTCACACTCTCACAGAATGATTTTAGCCAGAGTCCACAGATTCCTGCCACGTGTCCTCCTCAAATCAATGGTCCTCGTTTACTTCGGGACTTCGGCCTTTGGGAGATTCAACTCCTCTACACTTTCTTGCTCCTGGATAATTTCACCCAGAGTACATGATCTGTTGACATGTTTCCTCCTACAGATCGATGATCCTCATCTCCTTCGGCTCTTCAGAACTTTAGGATGATCGTTGCTTCATTCTCCTCCAAAGTGGTCACTTGCTGAATAAGTCATAGGCAGTGGAGACTGCTTGTTGTCAGTTGACACTTCCACTTACACTATCCTTCCACTGAACTAGATCAACGGTTGTGAATGCACCTGAAGTGATCTTTAGATTGGACGACTAAGAGCGAATTTGGACCTTCGTCCTTCGGGACTTCAAGACTTTTGACAATTGTTGGTGATGAAACTTCCGAAGTACATCTCCCAGAGTGACGTAGCTTGCTTACGTCACTTGTTGACATGGAACAATCCAATTTCCTCTTGACACTTGTCATCATCTGATTATGCCATGTGTACTTGCTGACGTGGTCTTCCAGATGTCCTTGTTGACGTGGTCTGCCACATGTCCTTGTTGAGGTGGTCTACTGACGTGGGTGATATGTGTAGGCAATGCAGTGGAGGTGGAGGCAGAGCACGGTAGTGGAGTGTGACGTTGGAGCTCGGAGGTGGTATGTATGAGTGGTTTGGTGGTTTACTCGGAGGGGGGGTTAGGCGGTAACCCCCCCCCTCGGTTAAAGACAGAAAGGTTGGGGGGGTCCGATCATGGATGATTTTAGGGGCTAAATTTCTCTCATGGGATAATTTTCCATGGTTTTTCCAAAAATTAGATTCACTATTTTAAAATTGATTCACACAAATTCTATAGGATAAAATTATTTTTCCTTAAAAATCGCCAAAAATTTATAAAAACTATATAAAATCCTTATAAATTTGAATATTTTTATAGAGATATCGCCAAACATTTATAATTGGCATATGAAGGATTAGTAAGATTCGCCAAGGTTTCTACATTTTAAAACAAATTTCCATCCTTAAAATCATCACCGGGTCCAATATGCCTTGTCGACTATAGATCTGAGTGTCCGATTATCGGTCATTGAGATTAGCGCACCCTCTAACTTATCTTGTCCTTCCACTTATTTCGACCTGACGACTAACGAAAATTTGAGTGATCGAGATCTCAGATCTCATCCCTTTATTATCCTGTCCGTACACTTAAATCAATTCGACGGTTGTTGGTCCTCTGGATCGGTGATCCAACGGCCATTGTCTCTCTTCCTCCTGAGCTTCTAATCTCTCTGACTTAGAAGGATTTCTAAGTTTTCACGGGTCTCGACCTTTGCTCCTCCTACGAGTCTGTCTCTTGGACCTCGTCTGTACTTTTGGAAACCTCTATCTCTCTTGATCTTTGGAAATGAAGTTAACCTCGGCCCTGGCGCACACTTGTGCACTGCGTGCAACTCTGTGTTATTCCTCCTGATCTTGATTCCTTCTACAAACTCACGAATTCCAAAGAATCATGCACACGCTCCTTGTTGCCTTCATGATAACCTCTAGCTATCTGGAAAATCCAACTCTCTACCCTATGCTTGTCCTTCTGAGCTTGTAGACATCAATTTCTCATGGTCTCATTATTCTCGATACTATCATTGATGTTTTCCTGTTTGTCGTCATTGATGCCAATATGCCATCATTGTTGTTGTTCTTTTCATCAATGACAAGCACACTATGCCTGTAAACATGCCATCGTTGTTGTTGTTCTTTCCATCAATGATAAGCACACTCTACCTGTAAACATGCCAACAATATCCCCCTTTGGCATTAATGGCAACCCTGAAATACTACATTGTTCTACTTAGACCTCCAACTGTAACATCCAGACCACACCTTTTCTCCCCCTTTGACATCAATTTCAAAGAAGACATGCTCCCCCTGAGCTGTTGCAATACTTTTCAGAGGTACCAGATATTGAACCAACACAAACTCCCCTTGATAGGATGGACTCTCTTAGGTGAGAGAAGGGATGACACCCAGCTTCTGATGGAGATATTCAAATGGTGTCTTGGCTAGGGGTTTAGTAAAGATTTCTACAATTTGTTCAGTGGTTGGAATGTAATGAGAATGAACAATCTTATTGGTGACCTGCTCTCTCAGAAAATGGTATTTTATATGGATGAGCTTGGTCTTGGAATGAAATACTGGATTCTTGGACTTGTTCATATTCAGCTTCAGTTGTGTCCTCTGTAGTAGGCTCAATATTGCTCACCTCTCTTACTGGCACTCCTTCATCAACCTTTAAATCAATGCAATCAACTAATTTATACAATCTTTTATTAAAGCATCTATATCCTTTACCATTGGTAACATATCCTAAGAAGATGCTTTCACTAGCCCTTCCATCATACTTGCCTCTCAACTACTCCATTTTGTTGTGGAGTTCTTGGGATTGTGTATTCTCTCCTAATCTCGTGTTTATCACAGAATTCCTTGAAATCACTTGACATAAATTCTCCTCCTCTATCTGATCTTACTTCCTTTAATATGTTGCATGTTTGATTCTCAATTAAATCTTTAAATATTTTAAATTTCTCAAATGCTTCATTTTTTCCTTTGAGACAAGCAACCCAAGTGAGTCTGGAGTAATCATCAATGATCATCATGAAATAGTTTTCATTCCCTGTTCCTTCCTCTCTTGATGGTCCTCATAAATCCACATGAACTAATTGGAGTGGTTTCTTTGTTGAAGTAGAGCTCTTTGGATTTAAACCGTGTCCTAGTTAGCTTTCCTAATTGGCAGGGTTTACACACAGAATCTTGTGGCTTTGATAATTTTGGAAGATGTTTTACTGCCTCAAGATTTTTGAGCTTGATTAAGTGGTCAAAGTTTAGATTTCCAAATCTCCTATTCCATAACCATCTTTCATCATGTTTGCTTCGATGACACTCTTCTCTATCTTTTTTCGGCACACATGCATTATTATCTTTCCTTATGCCTTTATCCACCACTTGTCCTGAGTTTACATTCTTTACCTTACAATCTTTGGAAGTGAACACCACTTCCTAGCCTCTGTCACACATTTGAATTATACTGAGAAAATTATGTTTTAGACCATATACAAGCAGAACATCCTAGGCATCTCCTTTTCCATTACTCAAACTCACCATCCCTTTACCCTTGATTTTACCTAGTTCATCATTTCCATAGGTCACATTTCTTGTTTTCCTTTTACTTATAGACATAAGCTCATCCTTGTCTCCAGTCATGTGCTTGGAACATCCACTATCTATATTCCAGGGGTCTTTTTGTTTTTGAGCTGAATGTACTAGACCACATTTTTCACTATCTTTCTCTTTCCATGTGCTGGTATTTCTAGCTAAGAGCTTTATCCTTGGATCTACTTTGCAATTCTTTAGGTGGCAATTTGCAGCTTTGTGGCCAAAGTTATGATAGTTATAGCATTTGATTTCATCGTTCAATAGGTCAAATAGATTGGTGCAATTTTGTCTACTCATTGGTTGTTTAGTTTTATGTTGCAAAGATTGTTTATTTCTTGACCTCCTCAGTTGCATGTCTCTAAACTTAATTTGACAATTTGCAATCTTATGACCAAAATTAGAGCAGTAAAAATAGTAACCATGGAAGAAATTTTGGTACCTGAAGAATGGCCTTCTTCTTGGCATTTGTTGCTCCATCTTCTGATATCTTTGTTTTTTATCAAGGATCATCTTTTCTTTATTATCTTTTGGTGACAGAGTACTCGCATGGTATGATTGTCTACTGACTTGGAACTTGATCATATTTACTTTCTCTTTGCTTTCTAGTTGTTTGTTTTTTGAACCACTTACTTACCTTAAACCACTCTTCAACAAAGGATATCTTTGTTTGCTCAGAATGTCATTTAGTTATGTTGAGGCTTTAATGCTTGGAATATTTTGGAGATACAATACTTTAAACTTCTCCATCTCTTTTCTAGTTTTTACTACCTCTTCTTCCAAAGATTCATATCTTGCCTTCTTCTCTGATAACTATTGTTTCAGAGTGTCCTCTATTTTCTTTTCCTCTTCTAACTCCACTTTTAGCAGGGCAAGGTCTTCATCAGGTTTTTTACCATCCTTTTCAAACTGCATCAACAACTATTTTGGTTTTCTCTTCTTAAGTCTGAGTCTGTCAATCTCTTCTAAAGCACTGATTATTTCACCTTCCATATCAACCACAACTTCTTCATCATTAACATCACTTCCTGTGATTTTATTATCATAATCCTCTTTGTCCATAAGCATAAATTCATTAACCTTATCTTCACAAGAAGGGTCACTATCTGTGTCTCCTGAAGAGTCATCATTTTTTACACATAAACTTTTATTTTTATCAAATCTCTTGGATTTGTACTTCTCTTCACCTTCAGAGTTCTGGTCCTTCTTCTTGTGTGGACACTTAGATGCAAAGTGACCTATCTTCATTTTATATGCAGTCAACATTCCTAGAAGTTGATCAAAAGGTATAACTTTTAGAACATTAAGTTCTTCTATAGCAGAGACCTTTGGGTTGAACCTATCTGGCAAAGATCTCAAAAATTTATGAACTGAAGACGCTTCCTCAATTTTTTCACCAAGCCCTTTCATTGCATTTACTAGTTTTTCAATTCTCAGAAAGTACTTCTCAATAGTTTCATCCTCTTTCATATTTAGTTGTTCAAAATGTAATCTATAGGTTTGAAGCTTGGCATCCTTTACCTTCTCTTTACCTTCATAACTGCTAATGAGTTTGTCCCACATTTCTTTGGAAAATTCTAAGTGCATAAATTTTACAAATTCTTGTTCTGCAAGCCCACTCAGAATAACATTCATAACCTTAGTGTTGAAGCTGAATTCTATCTTTTCATCCTTAGAAGCTAGTACAATCGGCTTTACATAACCAGTCTCTACCACATTCCAGACATCTGCATCTAAATCCATTATGTAGGTTCTCATCCTACCTTTCTAGAAGGCAAAGTTTGTTCCATTGAACAAAGGGACCTTGTTGGTTGAAGTTCCTTCATGGCTAGTCATGTTTAAGCTCTAGGATCTGCCCTTAAATAAAGGGAACTTGCTCTGATACAAATTTTTGGACAACTGAGAGGGGGGGGGTGAATCATTTGTTATTGTGCTTAAACAATTATGCCCATTTTAAACTCATTACAGAACACTCAATGATGATCAAAATAATGCAGAGAAGTAAGCAATAGAATATTCAACATCAATCAAACACATGAAATATACAAAGACAGATATTCCCGAGGAAACCCATAAAGGGACAAAACCTCATCTTCTTGATATGATAAGTAGTCTTTATTTTCTGTACATTATCATTCTTATGAGCACCAACTCCTTTTGAGGCTACCATATCTATTTTACAAGAAGAAACTTGCTGAGAGCACCAACTCTCTGGTTTCTCTAGCACCCACTAGAAGGAAGCACCAACTCCCTTTGTGTTCCATCACCAACTGGATGGAAGCACCAACTTCCAGTCACACAAACACCAACCTACACAAGATGCAACTTGTTGAGAGCACCAACTCTCTAGATTCTCTAGCACCCACAATAAGGAAGCACCAACTCCCTAAGTGTTCCAGCACCAACTGGATGGAAGCATCAACTTTCAGTTACACAGGCACCAACATGTATAACAGAGAACAATAGTTCTCCCTTGCACCACCCTACCACCCTAGTTTTTCTAGCTGCAACCAGATGGAAGTTGCAACTCCCTGTGTTCAAGAACCCACTTGAAACTATGAGGACAACTGTCCTCCCTAGCACCACCCTACCACCCTGAGATATAAATCTTTGTTACTAACATTTATTATAGTGATACAGTATTTATCAATGACTTACCAGTCTCATCATTATTCTGCTACACTTCTCTGCTCTGTCTGCATTAGTGTCTTCCTGCTCGCATCTTCTTGCGATTTATGTTCTTCTGCTTTGTCTCTGCATGTGCACCTCGAATTTCTATTCCTCTCTTAGATATGCCTTTTTTTCTATGTATTTCTTATGTGTTTTATGATCTATGCACCATTTCCATTCCCTGCTCTATGCCTCTTCTGTGCGCTTCAGCTCCTATGCACAACCTGCTTCTACCCGCATGAATAAATCTCAAAAGAAGAAACCATATCTTCTTTGTTCTACGTATATTTATCATGCCAAGTGCTCTGCCAGATCATACACTCAACTCTTTGTCCTCTCTGGTGATAATGATGAGTCTGTTCTTCATCAGTGGTTGTTATCCTGAGATTCTTTGGCTTCTCTGGCAGTTATAGTCTTTGACACTTTTCCATCTGTCAATTGTTTCTATGATGAGTCTTCATTCCACTGATAGTTACCTTGAGACTCTTGAACTCCTTTGGCGATCACCCTGAAGCTCTTTGAATTCTCTGGCAGATACAATCACTCTGTTCCATCAGTTACAGAGAGTCATTTGGATTCTTTGGCTTCTAAGCCCTTTCCTTCATGTGACCATTAGTGATGACCATACGCCTAACCAACAGGTGCTTCATGACTCGCGACTTCAGGAATCTTGGTATGAGACATCTCGATTCTCCCAACTCTCGATATCCGAAGTGGAGCTTAGCGACGTGTTAGCTCCTCCCTTAACCTTCACTAATGTGACCATGGCTAAGACCACATGCCTAACTTCCAAGCCTTCGTGATCTCGGTCTAGCGAGTGTTATCTCCTTCTTTCAATATGACCTTGGTCGATGATCTCTTGTGACCACGCGATATTAGGCGCGTCCAAAGGTAGTTTGAGGGAAACTTGCTTTTTGCCTCGTAATTCACTACAGAGCTCCAAGTGTCCTTTCTCCAAAACTGTGGTTTCGATTGTGGCCCTCCTTCAACATTGTAAATTTCACGCACCTTTAATCCCCGCAATGCAACAGGACCATGGATCTCACAATCTTGATGGTGCTCCTGAAATGACGGATCAGATCTAACCTTCTTAAATCAACGACTGTGATTGATTCCGACCTTCCGGTCTTTGGGAGTTTCAACTCTCAAATCTCACTTTTCCCATATGACAATCTTCCGGAGTGGTAGATCTATTGACACCTGTCTCCCTAAATCTACGGTCAGGATCTCCTCCGCGAGTCCAGCCTTCGAGACTTTCAATTCTCAAACTCTCATTTCTTTCATACGACAATCTTCCAGAGTTGGTGATCTACAGACACTTGTCCTCCTTAATTGATGGCTATGCCTTTACTTCGAGGATTTTACCTCTCAACTAGATCAGCGGTCCTATTTCCTCTTTCTCGATCAATGGTCGAGATCTGTTTCGCTACTTCGGGCTTCAGAGATTTCAATTCTCAACCTTCACACTCTTGCAGAAC
>ML782949.1:516595-542254 GCA_009831015.1 Picea engelmannii | reverse complement strand
AAAAAAATTATTTGTTTGAAAAAATTAATTAATAGTTTATCACATTATTTCTTTTTCTTTATAAATAATTGTATTTTAGAGATTTTTAACAATTGTTAGTCAATGTATTAATTAGTTGATTGATAGGATTGCATAACAACACAATGATATTATTTGTCTTATTTCTTTTTCTTTATAAATAATTGTATTTTAGAGATTTTTAACAATTGTTAGTCAATGTATTGATTAGTTGATTGATAGGATTGCATAACAACACAATGATATTATTTGTCTCATTAGTAAGTAGCAAAACATTTCCGTGAAAGATGAAACCTTTTGGTAAGTATTAATCTTAAGTGTGACAAATATGATATTTGTCTCACAATTAAGTAGCAAAACATTTGAGTGAAAGATGAAACCCTTTTGTAAGTATTGATCTCAATTGTGACAATATAGATTTAAAAATCACCTTTTCAACTATTTAATTGACACTTTTATAGATTTTAGAAATTTATTAAGTAGCAAAACATTTGAGTCAAAGATGAAACCTTTTTGTAAGTATTGATTTTAAGTGTGACAATATAGATTTAAAAATCACATTTTCAACTATTTAATTGACACTTTTATAGATTTTAGATGTTAAATTTATTCAATTAGTAAAAATTAATAATTTATTTTTAATTTAAATTTTAAATGTTAATATAATTGGATTTGATGTAAATACATTAATATAATTTTCAATTGGATTTTCAATATAAAAATTTTAAAATAATTTGATTTTTATTTTTATCTCTTCTAATATTATCATATCAGGAGCTATATAGGTTTTATTATTATCAAGTATATAAAAGTAAAAATACTTGTTTAGGCATTAATCGTTGGTTTTTTGAATTATCGTGTTTTTAGTTTTCAAAGTGGCAAGCCACAGATAATCATGTTTGTAATTTTATCAGGAGCTATATAAGTTTTACTATTATCAAGTATATAAAAGTAAAAATACTTGTTTAGGAATCAATCGTTGCTTTTTTGAATTACCGTGTTCCTAGTTTCCCAAGTGGCAGGCCACAGATAATCATGTTTGTAATATTTTTTGTATTATATCAATATAAGGACTAGATAGTTTACAAAAAGAAATTTAAAATGTCATTGATCATATTTTTAATGAGGGTGCATATCAAGCTTCAACCACTGAAGAGGTTTTGCAAGAAGAGGGAGAGGAGAATGAATCATCATTGCCAATGGTATTATGGGGTATATTTCCTAACTATGAAACTAATACATAAGTTGAATTAAAAGAGGAATTGGTGGATGAGATTCATCTCACACAAGCCACCAAGAAATATTATTCTCTTTGGAGTAAAGAGAACAATGTGTTTGCTGCTCCACCCACTTCTCATGCCATTGTGACAAAACCCTCTAGGATGCTCCATCAAAATCTTCTTCCACTACTTCGTCAATGCTAGAAATGGAGTCTAATATTTTTGATGATATGAAAAATATCAAGCCCAATCTCTCCTTTCATGACTTACTTAGTATTAAACAACAATGGGAATTATTGTTCAAAACACTAAATGATCTTGATTCTGCAAAGAAGAAAGCAATGATGAATGTAGCTATTGGGAAGAAGTTGAATTATGAAACCCCACCATTTTTTTTTACTTTTGAGATTTTTAATCACAATGTGCATAGTTGCTTAGTTTATTTGGGGGAATTGTAAAATGTCATGCCATACACAATATGCAAGTTTGAATGCAAAACCCTTCAAGTCATCTATGCACATCATTTAGCTTGATAAGTCGAAGGTAAAGGTTATGGGTTTAAAGGATGTTTTAATTAAATCTTCTTCTAATTTGAAATTTTATTAAATCATTGACATTGTTGTTCTTGATATTCTATACATTTATGGTATTTTGTTGAGAAAATATTGGTCGTAAAAACTCCAAGGATACTTCACACTCGATTGGCCTCACTTTTGGTTTCCATGGAAGTGAAACTCAAACCAAATAAGAATTGACAAGGAGAGACACATGAAGTACATGGTCATGGAGCTTGAAGGAAAAAATGAGCCAATCATGTTTTTTAATTAGAATCTAGTCTAGGAAATTATTTCTTACTTCACCCTCCTTACCAAATAAATAATCTAATGTTATCCATGTGACATGGATTAATGATTCTCATTGTATACTAGTAGAAGTAGATAATGTAAATAGTAAAATAATAGTTGTAGAACCTAACATTTGTTAGTTTCTTTTTTATAGTTCGGCCAAGTCTTAAGAAGGCATAGATGTTGATTGTTTACCTATTGATCCAAATGGTATGCATAACCTAGTTTCTTGCAAACTTGAATTTGATTGCACAAATAACATAGTGAATACAAATCCATGATCATAGGACTAAACAGGGCCAAAAATGAATTTGAAATGCTTAATTGATTTTGGTGATCCTGAAATAATCATGTGGCAAGTAAAGAATCCCATACACTATAATTCACCTCATTTGAAAAGTTATCCAGAAGAGGTATGGATTTTGATTTCTCAATTTGAATCTTTCAACATTGATTTTATTCCTCACAAAGATAACACAAAATCTAATGCATTAGCTAATGACTCTTTTTGTCTTTCCCCATTGGAGGATTTTCTCTCTGACAAATTCTATGTTGAACTAGTATGTAGGGCTTTAGTCCCATATAATATAACAAACTGGATGGTTTTCGATGAAGATCAAAATATTATATATATCTTTAACCAATGATGGTACATTTCAAGGGAAACCATGACAACAAAGAACATGCTAAAGCCTTGGATGATTGCAAGGATGGGATAATTAACATCAAGATCAATGAGATTCCCAAGAATGTGTTTATGGTTGAAAAACTATTTGATTTGCAATATCGTTTTAAGATACAAATGTTAAGATGAACAGTTCATCTCTACAGTATGAGTTGATTAATCTCATGACTAAAAAGGATCCTAAGACTATTAACCCTGGTTATTGTTTCATTGTTGTTGAAAGGAAAACATACATAATATTGTTCAAGCAGTATTGAGTTGTGTTGGCTTGGACATATCAAGAATTAAAGGTGTACGATACTAATATCATCCAACACACAATCCCATTGAAGCATGAAATGAAACACTTTCAACAAAATCTTTGAAAATCCCACCTTTCATTTGAATCAATCATCTAAGGAAGTTGAAGGAATTGTTGGATGCAAATATCATTTTCTTATTTGTCATTATTCCTAGATTGCAAAACTCATCCCACTTGTAATATTCCAAATATAAAATAGTATGCAAAACATAAATAATTAGCTAGAAATGACAGATAAACAATGATATATCTAGAACTATACCACAATAATACCATAATAATACCAGAATAACACCAAAAAGGGCACTTTGATGACTGAGAGAAATGTTCACTTGCCTCTTCGAGGGGGAAACCTCCAGTAGAGAAGAGCTCTATTACAATAATATCCAAGAAAAAACTTCGCATACCCTCTACTCCTATTTATACTAAATATGTCTATCCAAAAGAACAATCTAGAGGAACATCCTTCTAGAAGTGGAAGCTTCTATTAGGTATTCTTACATTTGACTTATTCTTCCTTACTGATAGGCCTTATTAATATTGACCTTTATTACATGGAAATATATTATTCTACCTACATGAGGGGTTAGGTCCCTAACTGATGCATCCCCCCTCCCCTTTGGGGTTCTGCAACCTCCCGGTCTCTGTATCGTTCCAAGTGTCGAGTCAGATTGACTCTAAGGGCTCCTAAATGAACCCAGAAATCATACACAGACCCCTTTTCTTCCTTTGGCACAGGTCCTGTGATACCTGCACCTTCTGTCTGTGCGTTCCAGTGCTTTTCAGTTCATGGGCGCTAGCTCCTCTTTACTAGCCCCTTCCTTCTTGCGATCCTGGGTTGTGCCCTTGTGCTAATGCATGATTGCAGCTGCAGCTAAGAATGGTTTTAGACCAACCCGCTTTTCTCCCTGCAATCCTCCTCTAGCTACCACGTATCTCAATTCCAAAATCGTGGTTGAAATTGAGGCCCGCTCAAGGATTATTATCGTCTGAGCATGTCTTAGCCCCACAATCCTTCTCGATCTTCGATCTCACAATCCTTTGGTTCTTCCTGTGATCGAAGGATATTGTCGATCTTCGCTCCTCTCTTCTTTCCTCCTTCCACGCGTCTCCACAGATCTCTACGATCTGTCAACACGTAGTCCTGTTTGAATCAACGAATGTTGTTGACTCCACCCTTATGGCCTTCGGGAATTTTAATTCTCAACTCCACTCTCCTCAACATGACAATCTTCCAGAGTGCAAGATCTGTTGCCACCTGTTCCCTTGAATCTACGGTCAAGATCTCCTCTGTGAGTTCGGCCTTCAGGAATCTCAATTCTCAAGTTCTCGCCTCTGCTCATTGGGAATCTGCTGGGGTGGAATATCTGCTGACACGTATATCCTCAATCAATGATTGTGCTCTCACTTTGGGTCCTTGACCTCCTCGACTAGATCAATGGTTCTGGAATCCTCTTCTCGATCAATGGTCCAGATCCTCTTCGGGTTCCAGACTTCTGAGGTCTCAAATCTCAACCCTTTTCCTTCTCCCCAAATATGTGAAATCCTTCCACGTGTCCTCTTAAATCCGACGGCTATGAATCACTCCAGAACTTTACCCGTAGTTCACATATTTCCACCATGTCTCCTCTCTTGGTCCCACGGCTAAGATTCACTTTGGGCGATCTGACGACTCATAATCATTCTGGACTTTGGCGCTTCGGCTCTTCGGCTCCCCGACGCTTTGGATCTTCGGCTCCTCGATGCTTCGGGCTTCAGCTATTTTATTTTTCAAAACTAAAACTCCAATGTAACTTCCCCCCGAGCTCGTGATCTGGCAACAAGTGTCCCTTCGCAAATCGACAGCTTTCGACTCTTAGGCTCTTCGGGCTTCGGTTGTTTCACTCTTCAACCTTTGCCTCCTTTAGGATCTCCCAGCCCGTTGACACGTATCCCTTCTAGATCCAACGATCCAGATTCTCCTTTTGTGAATCGAGATTTTGCGACTTCCAAGTCACAACTTCCTTCACATCCCCAACTTCCAAAATTTTGATATTTTAGAATATCAAATCAACAGCTCGCGCTCCTCTGGATCTAATGGTCCAGATATCGTCAATATTTCACGTATCACAAAGTTGAAATAATTTCCACTTTCGTTCTCCCGATCCCCAAAATGCTAAAATTCTCCCTGGACAATCATTGGTCCAAATCTCTTCTCAATCAATGCCTGGGATCTTTTCGTGATTTCACATTTCATGAGTTTCACGAATTTTCCCTTTCACTTCTTTGAATCGCGAGTCAGCTAAATGTTGATTGCTCACCACAAGCCCCTTCCGATGGACAGTTATGATGATGTCGGGATTTCACAATTTTTCAAAACCCTCTCTCTTGTGCACTCCAAAGAGTTAAAAACTATGCACATTACTCTAGATCCAATGGTTGTTGATCCATGCGCTCAGATATGACAGCTGAGATCTATTTCCCCTATGTTTGTTTCTCCTCTGCCTGGACATAGAATTAATGGTCCAGGTTCTTCTCCACAACCGATCAAATGATTGTTGTCACTCCTCCTCCTGAGCTTCCACCTTCTCCTAACCTAGAAGATTTAGTCTATGTTCAAATATCTCGGCCTTTGAACCTTCTCCTATGAACCCAACTCCTTTGGCTCTCACTTACGCTCTTGCAAGCGTTATATCTTCTGAGCTTATGGACTCAGAACAAGTCCAACTCCTATGCACCTTTTGTGTTATTCCTCCTTAGCTTGATCTCCTCGAAGTTTTCGATCTCCCACGCACACCTTGTGTTCTCGGGATTTCGTCAAACTCATAATCCAAAGGATTTCTTGAACAAGAAATACTTCTCTCCCACCTGGCGTTCTTCTGCTCCATGCACTCCCTACAGATCTTTCCCTCATAGAGTATTCAACAACTCTATTTCTCCCGAACTTGACACAGAGTTCTTCTGTGCACACTTGCACCGGCTCAATGCCCACCTGACAGAGCTCTATAGAGTTCTCAGTAACTCTGGTTCTCTTTGAACTTGATAAAGAGTTATTCTCGTGCACTCCTTGCACTTTTGTTGATGAAGGTTCAACAATATCCCTCCTGATATTTCCCTTGAGGTTAAACCTCTGTCAACGCACTCTTTGTGGACTGTGTGCACTCCTTGTACTCGAAAACTCAAAGATGAGAAACAATTGAAACTCATGCAATACTTCACCAATTACACATTAAAACATGAAATGCATAAAAACATATAAATCATACATACACATAAACACACGATATGCAGGAAAAATGAATTTTCTATTATCCTATGTGTCTATATAGATGTTTACAAAAACTAGACTGTAACAGAGTCCCAGTTCTCTCAAGCTCTCTCTCTCAGGACTATTCTACCTCCTCATTCTCTTAAGACTCTCTATCATTCTCTGCCTATTGAAATCTGATACAAGATCTCCTTACAAAAGAGGGGCTCTGTGAGCTCGTCCTCTCTCACCTAACCTCATCTATTACATTGAAGTTTTCATAAATGTTTACCCAGACCTGACTACGATCTGGGCCTACTACAAGCAACCCTTTAAGGAAATTCAACCACTACCTGTACAAAGGCATGGCCTGGCATTTACAACCTTACAGCATGAAAATCCGTATAGGATTATTTCAAATTTAAAAATGGGAGGTTTAATGCCTCTCCATTTCTCCATTGCGTGTTTGTGTGTTGGTGTGCTGGCGCATTCACTGAGGTGGAGCGATGCTCCTACATCATACTCCCCTGCTAGGAAAAACATGAGCTCCTTCTCATGAGCTCCTCTTCTCCAGTGTTGAAATCCACCTGGATCCCAAATTCTCTTCTGTAGTTGACCTCTTTCTCCTCTCCAGCTATGTTGTTGTTGCTACTTATTTTTCCTCTTTTGCTTCTTCCCTGCTGCTATGGCAGGCTCTCCTCTGGTCAACTCTCCTCTGCTGAAAATTTTGAGCAATTCGGTTGAATGATCTTCTCCTTCTGTTGGGGTAGACATCAGTGTCTACTCCATTTATTCCTCTTTGATAGTTTTTGCTGGTTGTCTTTCTTCTGTTGTTGCATCTGCAACACATGCTCTGGCCTCAATTGGGCTATCTGGTAGGAATATCTGAATTCCCCCAATGACCATAATGCTCCTCTGATCCTTCTCTTGGATGGTGAGAATATTCAACTTCTCATCGTCTTCATTCACATGATCTACAAATTCTGTGAGACTCTCAGATAAGCACTCCTTGTTGATATGAACTCTCAACAAATTTTGTGAGACTCTCAGATAGTCTCATCTATTTTCCCTTGTCCACCTGGCAATTTGGGACTTCATTTCTACCCACCTGGCAGTCTATGAGATCAACCGATCCCATCTCATTTCCCACTTGGAAATCTGAACTCTCGGCACTAATCCCTTGGCAGTATTTGATACCTCCACCTAGCCTCTTTCCATTGCCCACCTGGCAAATTGAAAGTCCATTTCCGCCCACCTGACAGTTTATGAGATCTTTATCTGACCTCTTCTCCTCCTCGTTGTTGATATTTCTCCCAGTCTCTAGTTCACAGATGTGAATCAATTCCACCTATGTGTCACTAAGCGTTTCAGCATGCCTCGGCCACCTTCTCATTAGCCTTCATTATTCCTTGGCCAACAATTCCTTTATTGGCCATTTCACCCTCTTCTTCATGGGCCATTCATACACCCAATGTGTGTTTGCATCATGTTGCATTTCACATGCAAGATTCTCCATTCATGCTCTTATCTCACTGAGATCTTGGTCCATTTCAACCTTTCTTTTCTGTTGGCAGTCTTCTCTTGTACCATGTTCATGGCCTTCAATATCCATCTTCTTCCTCTACCTGCCCTACTGGCAAGTATATGGATTACTCTTCATCCAAGAGCACCTCCATATTCTCTTACAACTCATCTGGTTGTTTAAATTTTTTTTGTTGCACTCATGCAACAAACTTCTCACAGAGCATCAGTACTCTTCCCTCCTTTCACCTGTTTTCTACAGGAAAACTCCTATTTATGATACCACCCAATGTTATCAGGTCATCTCCTTTCATCGTCTCTCCTTTATCTATTGTCTACAAACAAAATATAAGCTCTGATACAACCTGATGGTGTGTATCAGAGTATGTCCTTTCTTGGCTCTTAGCTACAGAAATAACCAATCTGAGCTCTGATACCACCTGATGCAGCCCCCCTCCTCTTCGGGGTTCTACAACCTTCTGGTCTCTGGATCATTCCAAGTGTCGATTCAGATTGACTCTACGGGCTCCTAAATGAACCCATAAATCATACAGAGGCCCCTTTTCTTCCTTTAGTGTAGGTCATGTGATACCTACACCTTCTGTCTGCATGTTCCAGTGCTCTTCAGTTCATGGGATCTAGCTCCTCTTTACTAGCCCCTTCCTTCATACGACCCTAGTCTGTGCCCTTGTGCTAATGCACGATTGCAGGCACGAGAAAGAGTGGTTTTAGACCAACTCATTTTTTGCCCCGCAATCCTCCTCTATCTGCCACATATCTCCCTTCCAAAACCGTGGTTGAAATTGTGACCCGCTCAAGGATTATTATCATCTAAGCATGTCCTAGCCCCGCAATCCTTCTCGATCGTCGATCTCACAATCCTTTGGTGCTTCCTATGATCAACGACTATTATCGATCTCCGCTCTGCTCTTCTTTGCTCCTTCCATGCATCTCCACGGATCTCTATGATCTGTCGACACATAGTCCTATTTGAATCAACGGTTGTTGTTGACTCCGCCCTTCTGGCCTCCGGGAGTTTCAATTCTCAACTCCACTCTCCTCAGCATGACAATCTTCCAGAGTGGAAGATTTGTTGCCACATGTCCCCTTGAATCTAAAGCTAGGATCTCCTCCGTGAGTCTGGCCTTCGGGAATCTCAATTCTCAAGTTCTTGCCTCTACTCACTGGGAATCTCCCGGGGTGGAAGATATGATGACACGTATATCCACAATCAACGATTGTGATCTCTCTTTGGGTCCTTGACCTCCTTGACCAGATCAATAGTCCTGGAATCCTCTTCGGGTTCCAGACTTCTGAGGTCTCAAATCTCAACCCTTTTCCTTCTCCCCAAATACGTGGAATCCTGCCACGTGTCCTCTTAAATATGACGGCTATGAATCGCTCTGGAACTTTACCTAGAGTTCACAGATTTCCTCCACGTCTCCTCTCCTGGTCTGACCGCTCAGATTCACTTCAGGCGATCTGACTGCTCAGAATCCTTCTGGCCTTTGGCGCTTCGGCTCCCCGGTGATTCGGCTCTTTGGTGCTTTGGGCTTCGGTTATTTCAGTTCTCAAAACTGAAACTCCAGCATAACTTCCCCCAGAACTCACGATCTGGAGAAAAGTGTTCCTTCAAAGATAAATGGMTTTCATCTCTTCGGCTCTTCGKCTCTTCGGGCTTCGACTGTTTCACTCTTCAACCTCTGCCTCGTTTTGGATCTCCTGGCCTGTTGAAACATATCCCTTATAGATCCAACAGTCTAGATTCTACTTTCTTGAATCAGGATTTCGCGACTTGCGACTTCCAAGTCACAACTTCCTTCACATCCCCAACTTCCAAAATTTCGATATTTTGGAATATCAAATCAACGACTCGCACTCCTTTGGATCTAATGGTCCAGATCTCATCGGGATTTTGCATATCGGGATTTTGCGTATCACGAAGTTGAAAGAATTTCCACTTCTGTTCTCTCGATCCCCGAAATGTTGAAATTCCCTCTGGACAATCAATGGTCAAGATCTCTTCTCAATCAACGACTAGGATATTTTTGGGATTTTGCGTTTCGCGAGTTTCACGAATTTTCCCTTTGACTTCTTTGAATTGCGATTCAGAGAAATGTTGATCGCTCGCCATGTGCCCCTTCCAATGGACAGTTCTGATGATGTTGGGATTTCACAATTTTGTAAAACCCTCTCTCCTGTGCACTCCAAAGAGTTAAAAACTGTGCACGTTACTCTGGATCCAATGGATGTTGATCCACACACTAAGATATGACAGTTGAGATATGTTTCCCCTGTGCTCGTTTATCCTCTACCTGGATGTAGATCTAATGGTCCAGGTTCTTCTCCACAACTGATCAGACGGTTGATGTCACTCCTCCTCTTGAGCTTCCACCTTCTCCTGGCTTAGAATATTTAGTCTGCATTCAAAGATCTCGGCCTTTGAACCTTTTCCTGCAAACCCAACTCTTTTGGGTCTCATTTACGCTCTTGCAAGCGTTAACTCTTCTAATCTTATGGACTCAGAACAAGTCCAGATCCTATGCACTTTTTTCGTTATTCCTCCTAAACTTGATCTCCTTGAAGATTTTTGATCTCCCATGCACACCTTGCATTCTCGGGATTTCTTCAAACTCAGAATCCGAAGGATTTCTTGAACAAGAAATACTTCTTGCCCACCTGGAATTCTTCTGCTCCATGCACTCCCTGCAGAGCTTCCCTCATAGAGTATTCAACAACTCTATTTCTCCCGAAATCGACATGGAGTTCTTCTGTGCACACTTGCACCATCTCAATTCACACCTGACAGAGCTCTACAAAGTTCTCAGTAAATCTGGTTCTCTCTAAACTCGATAAAGACTTCTTCCCGTGCACTCCTTGCACTTCTGTTGATGAAGGTTCAACATTATCCCTCCTGAGATTTCCCTTGAGGTTAAACCTCTGTCAATGCACTCTTTGTGGACTGTGTGCACTCCTTGTACTCAGAAACTCAAAGACGAGAAACAATTGAAACTCATGCAATACTTCACTAGTTACGCATTCAAACACAAAATGTATAAAAAAATATAAAGCATACATACACATAAACACACGATATGCAGGAAAAAATTATTTTCTATTATCTATGTGTGTCTATACAGATGTTTACAAAAACTGGACTATAACAGATTCCCAGTTCTCTCAAGCTCTCTCTCTCTCTCTTAGAACTATTCTACCTCCTGAGTCTCCTAAGACTCTCTATCATTCTCTGCCTATTTAAATTCAATACAAGATATCCTTACAAAAGAGGGGCTCTGCAAGCTCGTCCGCTCTCACCTAACCTCATCTATTACATTGAAGTTTTCATAAATGTTTACCTAGACCTGACTACAATCTGGGTCTGCTACAAGCAACCCTTTAAGGAAATTCAACCACTACCTGTACAAAGGCATGGCCTGGAATTTACAACATTACAGCATGAAAATCCGTATAGGATTATTTCAAATTTAAAAATGGGAGGTTTAATGCCTCTCCATTTCTCCATTGAGTGTTTGCATGCTGGCGCATTCACTGAGGTGGAGCGATGCTCCTACATCATACTCCCCTGCTAGGAAAAACATGAGCTCCTTCTCATGAGATCCTCTTCTCCAGTGTTTAAATCCACCTAGATCCCAAATTCTCTTYTGGAKTTGTCCTCTTTCTCCTCTCCAGCTATGTTGATGTTGCTGCTTATTTTTTCTCTTTTGATTCTTCCCTGCTACTATGGCAGGCTCTCCTCTGTTCAACTCTCCTTTGCTGAAAATTTTGAGCAATTCRGTTGAATTCTCTTCTCCTTATGCTGGGGTAGACATCAGTGTCTACTCCATTTCTTCCTCTTTGACATTTTATGTTGGTTGTCTTTCTTCTGTTGTTTCATCTACAACACATGCTCTAGCCTCAACTGGGCTATCTAGTAGGAATATCTGAATTCCCCTAGTGACCAGAATGCTCCTCTGATCCTCCTCTTGGATGGTGAGATTATTTAACTTCTCATCGTCTTCATTCACATGGTCTGCAAACCCACATGAACCTTCATCTATCAGCACTCCTTGTTGATATGAACTCTCAACAGATTCTGTGAGACTCTCATATAGTCTCATCTCTTTTCCCTTATCTACCTGGCAATTTGGGACTTCATTTCTACCCACCTGGCAGTCTATGAGATCAACCGATCCCATCTCAATGCCCACTTGGAAATATGAAATTTCGGAACTACTCCCCGAGCATTATTCGATACCTCCACTGGCCTCTTTCCATTGCCCATCTGGCAACTTGAAAGTCCATTTCCACCCACCTGGCAGTTTACGAGATCTTTATCTGACCTCTTCTCCTTCTCATCGCTGAGATTTCTCCCAGTATTTGGTTCATAGATGTGAATCATTTCCTCCTCTGTGTCACTGAGGGTTTCAACATGTCTCAGCCACCTTATCATCAACCTTCGTTGTTCCTTGGCCAACAATTCCTTTACTAGCCATTTCACCCTCTTCTTCATGGGCCATTCATACACCCAATGTGATTTTGCATCCTGTTGCATTTCAAATGCAAGCTTCTCCATTCCTGCTCTTATCTCGCTGAGCTCTTAGTCCATCTCAGCCTTGATTTTCTGTTGGCGGTCTTCTCTTAGACCACATTCATGGCCTTCAGTAGCCATCTTCTTCCTCTACCTACCCTCCTAGCAAGTGTATGGATTACTCTTCATCCAAGAGCACCACCATCTTCTCTTACATCTCACCTGGATATTTAAATTTTTGTTGTTGTGCGCATGCAACAACCTTCTCACTGAGCATTAGTACTCTGCCCTCCTTTCACCTATTGTCTACAAGAAAAATCCTATTTATGATACCACCTGATGTTATCAGGTCATCTCCTTTCACTGTCTCTCCTTTGTCTGTTGTCTGCAAACAAAATATAATCTCTGATACCACTTGATGGTGTGTATCAGAGTATGTCCTTTCTCGGCTCTTCACTACAGAAATAACCAATCTGAGCTCTGATACCACTTGATGCATCCCCCCTCCCCTTCGTGGTTCTACGACCTCTCGGTCTCTGTATCGTTCCAAGTGTCGAATTGGATTGACTCTACGGGCTCTTGAATGAACCCAAAAATCATACGCAGTCCCGTTTTCTTCCTTTGGAGTAGGTCATGTGATACCCGCACCTTTTGTCTGCATGTTCCAACACTCTTCAGTTCATGGGTGCTAGCTCCTCTTTACTATCCCCTTCCTTCATACAGCCCTAGGCTGTGCCCTTGTGCTAATGCACAATTGCGGGCGCTGGCAAGAGTGGTTTTAGACCAACTCACTTTTTTCCCTGCAATCCTCCTCTAGCTTCCACATATCTCCCTTCCAAAACCATGGTTGAAATTGCAGCCCTCTCAAGGATTATTATCATCCGAGCTTGTCCTGGCCCCGAAATCCTTCTCGATCGTCGATCTCATGATCCTTTGGTTTTGCATGTGATCGACGACTATTATCGATCTTCACTCTGCTCTTCTTTCCTCCTTCCACACGTCTCCACGGATCTCTATGATCTGTCGACACGTAGTCCTATTTGAATCAACGGCTGTTGTTGACTCCGCCCTTCCAGCCTCTAGGATTTTCAATTCTCAACTCCACTCTCCTCGGCGTGACAATCTTCCAGAGTGGAAGATCTATTGCCACATGTCCCCTTGAATCTACGGCCAAGATCTCCTCCATGAGTCTAGACTTAGAGAATCTCAATTCTCAAGTTCTTGACTCTGCTGACTGGGCATCTCCCGGGGTGGAATATCTGCTGACACGTATATCCTGAATCAACAGTTGTGCTCTCACTTTGGGTCCTTAACCTGCTCGACCAAATAAAAGGTCCTGGAATCCTCTTCTCGATCAATGGTCGAGATCCTCTTCAAGTCCTGGACTTCTGAGGTCTCAAATCTCAACCCTTTTCCTTCTCCCCAAATACGCGAAATCCTGCCACGTGTCCTCCTAAATATGATGGCTATGAATCACTCCAGAACTTTACTCAGAATTCACATATTTTCGCCATGTCTCCTCTCCTAATCTGACGGCTCAGATTCACTTTGGACAATCTGACAGCTTAGAATCCTTCTGGCCTTTGGTGATTCATCTCCCCGATGCTTCGGATCTTCGACTCCGCGGCGCCTCGGGCTTCTCCTATTTCAGTTCTCAAAACTGAAACTCCAGTGTAAATTCCCTCGGAGCTCATGATCTGGACACAAGTGTCCCTTCATATATCGATGACTTTCGGCTCTTCGGCTCTTTGGGCTTTGGTTGTTTCACTCTTCAACCTCTTCCTCCTTCTATATCTCCCGACCCATTGACATGTATCCCTTATAGATCCAACGATTCATATTCTCCTTTTGTGAATCGGTATTTCGTGACTTGCGACTTCCAAGTCACAAATTCCTTCACATACTCGACTTCCAAAATTCCAATCTTTTAGAATATCAAATCAACGGCTCGTGCTCCTCTGGATCTAATGTTCCAAATCTCACCAAGATTTCACGTATCTCAAAGTCGAAATAATTTCTACTTCCATTCTCTCGATCCCCAAAATGATGAAATTCTCCCTGGACAATCAACGGTCTAGATCTCTTCTCAATCAACGGCTGGGATATTTTCATGATTTTGCATTTCACGAGTTTCATTAATTTTCCCTTTAACTTCTTCGAATCATGATTTAGTGAAATGTTGATCACTCGCCACATGTCCCTTATGATGGAGTGTTTTGATGATGTCGGGATTTCACAATTTTGCAAAACCCTCTCTCCTGTGCACTCCAAAGAGTTACAAATCGTGCACATTACTCTGGATCCAATGGTTGTTGATCCACATGCTTAGATATGACAGTTGATATTTGTTTCCCCTATGCTCGTTTCTCCTCTGCCTGGACATAGATATAATGGTCCAGGTTCTTCTCCAAAACCGATTAGACGGTTGTTGTTGCTCTTCCTCCTAAGCTTCCACCTTCTCCTGACTTAGAAGATTTAGTCTGCGTTCAAAGAGCTCGGCCTTTGAACCTTCTCCTACGAACCCAACTCCTTTGGGTCTCACTTACGCTCCTGCAAGTTTTATCTCTTCTGAGCTTATGGACTCAGAACAAGTTTGAATCATACACACTTTTTGTGTTATTCCTCCTAAGATTGATCTCCTTGAAGTTTTCGATCTCCCATGCACACCTTGTGTTCTTGAGATTTCTTCAAACTCAGAATCTGAAGGATTTCTTGAACAAGAAATACTTCTCGCCCACCTGGCGTTCTTCTTCTCGATGCACTCCTTACAAAGCTTTCCCTCACAGAGTATTTAGCAACTCTGTTTCTCCCGAAATCGACACAGAGTTCTTCTGTGAAAACTTGCACTAGCTCAATGCCCACCTAACAGAGCTCTACAGAGTTTTCAGTAATGTTGGTTCTCTCTGAACTCGATAAAGAGTTCTTCCCATGCACTCCTTTCACTTTGGCTTATGAAGTTTCAACGATATCCCTCCTGATATTTCCCTTGAGGTTAAACCTTTTTCAATGCACTCTTTGCAAACTGTGTGCACTCCCTGTACTCGTAAACTCGTAGACGAGAAACAATTGAAACTCATGCAATACTTCACCAGTTACGCATTCAAACATGAAATGCATGAAAACATATAAAGCATACATACACATAAACACAGGATATGTAGGAAAAATTGTTTTTCTATTATCTATGTGTGTCTATACATATGTTTACAAAACCTAGATTGTAACAGAGTCCCAGTTCTCTCAAGCTCTCTCTCTCTCAGAACTATTCTACCTCATGAGTCTCCTAAGAATATCTATCATTCTCTGCCTATTGAAATCTGATACAAGATCTCCTTACAAAAGAGGGGCTCTGCGAGCTCGTCCTCTCTCACCTAACCTCATCTATTACATTGAAGTTTTCATAAATGTTTACCCAGACCTAACTACGATCTGGGCCTGCTACAAACAACCCTTTAAGGAAATTCAACCACTACCTGTATAAAGGCATGGCCTGGCATTTACAACCTTACAGCATGAAAATCCGTATAGGATTATTTCAAATTTAAAAATGGGAGGTTTAATGCCTCTCCCTTTCTCCATTGCATGCTTTCGTGATGGCGTGTTGGCACGTTCACTAAGGTGGAGTGATGCTCCCGCATCACTAACATGTCCTCCCCCTTAAAAACAACCTTGTCCTCAAGGCTTGATATGAGGAAATTATTACAGAATGGTAGCTGGTTCCCAAGTGGCATCTGTTGGAGTTGTATATTTCCACTGGACTAACACTTCCTTTATGGTGCACCGATGCAGACGATGCTCACACTAGTCCAAAATTGCTTGTTGTTGTAGCCAAATGGAGTCTTCTTCCTCCAAATAGGGAAGGTTGGTTTGAGTTTGACACTTATTTCTAATCACCTTCTTTAAGAAGGAAACATGAAAAACAGGATGGAGCTTAGAATGACTGGGAAAAGCTAACTGATAGGCCACATGTCCCACACGCTTGAGAACGGTATAAAAATTTGGGTGCCAGTTTTTGACAATGGTCAGCCTTGAGGGAAATTTTCTTATAAGGTTGTGGTCTAAGAAACACCTGATCTCCTTCTGCAAATTGACGTTCAGAGTGACCTTGATCTGCTTGTTTCTTCATGCAATTCTGGGCCATGACCAAATTCTCTTTGAGGGTACAGAGAATAATGTCTCAAACTATAAGTGTTTGGTCAACCACCTAGACCTTTGAGACACCTGGAAAGTATGAGAGAATTGAAGATGGATTTTGTCCATACACTACTTCAAAATGATTCATGAGGGTAGTCGTATGGTAAGAAGTGTTGTACCACCATTTAGCTAGTGGTAACCATTGATCCCATTGATTTTTCCTTTCCAATGCAAAACACCTCAAATATGTTTCCAAACACTTGTTGACAAATTCAGTTTGACCATCAATCTGGGGATGATAAGTTGTGCTAAGATGAAATTGGGTGCCTTGTAGCGTGAACAATTCTTGCAAAAAATTGCTGGTGAAAGTTGGGTCGCGATCAGAATCAATAGAATGAGGCATGCCATGAAGCTTGAAGACCCGATCCATGAAAATTTGACCCACAATGGAGGCTTTAAATGGGTGTTGAAGAGAACAGAAATGAACATACTTGGAAAGACGATCAACTACCACCATGATGACTAATTTATTGCCTGATTTAGGTAAGCCTACAATAAAATCCATATAGATATCCCTCCAAATAGAAGGTGGAATCGAAAGCGGTTGTAGTGTGCCAGGATATTTGACTGTTTCTCCCTTGTTGCATTGAAAAACATCACATTCTGCCACAAAATTGTGAACGTCCTATTTCATACCATCCCCAAAAAAAGAACGTTTGACCCGGTCATAGTTTTTGGTAAACCTTGAGTGCCCAGCGGTGGGTGTAGCATTAAGCTTAGAAAGTACCCTGGATTTAAGTTTTGACTATTTAATTAAATAAAAATGGCCTTTGTATTGAAGCTCATCGTTGTTCCAAGAGTACCTTGGGGAAACTGGAGAATTGCCCTACAATTGTTGTATCATATGCAGAATTTTGGGATCATGTAGCCATTCTTGGTGAACAGCTTAGAGCCAATCTAGTACAATGAAGGAGAGAGAAAAAAGGGACCCTTCATCTTCATATTGAAAGTGCATCAGAAACCACATTGTCTTTGTCTTTTTTGTAAATGATCTCATATCCAAAGAGCTTAGTCACCCATTTTTGTTTCTTTGGGGAGGAAAGGTGTTGTTCCAGAAAATACTTGAGGCTTTGATGATATGTCTTAATTTGCAAGCATTTCCCTAATAGATAAGGGTGCCAAAGATCCATGACATGCAGAATAGCCAACATTTCCTTTTCATAGATTGATTTGCCCAAATTTCACTTTGACAGTTGTTTGTTGGTAAAGGCCAAAGGCCGACCCTCTTGCATAAGGATTGCTCCAATTCCTTTCTCGGAAGCATCACATTCCAGGACAAAGGTCTTTTTGAAATCAGGAAGGGTCGGGACTGGAGTGGCACACATGGCCATCTTCAAGGTTTGAAAACCCTGAGAAACTGCGGGAATCCAAGTGAAAGAATTATTTTTAAGGAGAGCAGTAATAGGTGTCGCAATATTTCCATAATTCTTAACAAACTTGTGATAATAACCTGTTAAACACATAAATCCATGCAATATTTTTATATTCTTTGGGTGAGGCTAATCTTGCATAGCTTTAATATTTTTAGGATCCACCCTGACACCGGCCTTGCCAACAAGATGATGCAAGTACTCGATTTCTGAGGTGCCAAAAGAACATTTAGATTGTTTGAGGAAAAGTCAGTGCTGAGAGAGAAGATGGAGAAATCAATCCACATGAGCAAGATGGGGTGTCCAGGTTTTACTATAGATGAGAATATCATCAAAGAAAGCTAAGAGAAAAGGATGGAGAAAAGGATGGAAGACATGATTCATGAGGCTTTGGAAAGTGGAGGGAGCATTACACAAGCCAAAGGGCATGACCAAAAACTCATAGTAGCCCTCATGAGTTCTAAATGCATTCTTAGGAATGTCTGCCTCCTTCATACGTATTTGGTGGTAGCCAGAATGAAGATAAACTTTAGTAAAGAACTGGGTGCTACTCAATTCACTCAAGAGATCATCAATGACAGGAATGGGAAATTTTTCTTTAATGGTGAGTTTGTTCAGGGTTTGAAAGTCATGACACATGCACCAAGAACCTTCTTTCTTAAGGAACATGGCCACATGATAAGAGTAGGGGCTCGTAATAGGGTGGATAACACCTGCATTGAGCAATTCTTGAACAATTTTCTCAATTTCATTTTTTGGGGAAAAGGGATGACGATAGGAACATATATTGGGAGGAAGGTTGTCGAGAACAAGGGGAATGGAATGATCATGAACACCATGGGAAGGAGGGAGTCCCTAGGGAGTGGAAAAAACCACTTGATGTTTAGATAGGATGGATTGGAGGTCATGCGGAACAGAGGGTGTCTTAGTGGCTTGAATGGCATGGAGTTGTGAAATAATGCCAGAATGACCTTTTTTGAGCAGCTTTTCCATGCGATGGGAACTGATGATCTCTAGGGAACCGACGGTGATGCCTTGGAACTTATATTGTTGGGCCTCCTGGTCGAATTGCATGGTTAATTCCTTAAAATCCATGAGAATGGGACCCAAAGTCCTTAGCAATTATGCACCCAACACAATGTCACAACCGCCCATGTCGATAGTAAACATATGAGATTTCATGTGGTACTGACCAATTTGGAGACACACATTTTCACAACACCCTCCACATTTCATGGACCTGCCATTGGCAATCATGATTTGAAAATTATTGATGGCACAAATATAGAAATTAGTTTCTTGGGCAATGCGGCGATGAATAAAATTATGGGTGCTTCCACTATCAACCAAAATGATGACCTTTCTATGCTTAATGTAACCAATTATCTTGAGGGTTTGGGGAGTAGAGAAGCCAGTGAGAGAATTTAGGGAAATGATCGGTTCTACTTTGGGAGGGTCATAGGGAGGGGTCATGTCTGTGGTTTCAGGTGACACGACCACAAGGGGAGACTCAACATCATCTTCTGAAACATCCTCTGATATGGCCATAAAAAGATTTTGTTCCTTACGTTTGTGCCCAGGAAAATATTTGTCATTACAATTATAAGAAAGGCCTTTGAGTTGGCGTTCAACCATTTCTTCCCTGGTCAAATTTTGGATCTTTAGTGGAGTATAAGGTGGAGTGGGAGTGACTAGTTTAGTGCGAGTAATAAAGGAGGGTTTTCAGTTTTGAGAAGAGACAACCTTTTGTGCTTCCTTATCTATTTTAGTAGTGTCCACCCAACTCTGAGGCCAAGCCATGAGGACATGGGCACGAATCTCATCCTTGAGGCCACTGATAAAACATTCTCTGAAAAAATCATCAGGCATGCCCTCTGTACGAAAATCTAATTGCTCAAAAGAGGCTATAAAGTATTCCATTGTGACAGATTGTTTCAACTTTGTCAAACGGCCTAAATGGTTGGTTTCAGTGTCAAAGCGTACATAAATCTCTGCCACAAAGTGTGTCCAAGCCACATACCCTTGGTGGGCATTTTTTCTCCATTGCCACCATTGCCAACGTTCTTGATCTAGATGGAGAACACCATACCAGAGTTTTTCCAACTCATCTGTAATGCCATACAAAGAGGAATGATGTGCCATTTGAGTTACCCAGTTAGTGGGATCTGAGCCATCAAATTTGGTCACTTCCACACGCGGAAGGCGTAGGTCACGCTGAAAGTGATGGGGTTGAAAATTATGGGAATGAGAGGAAGTTTCATCTTCAGTTTACAAAGGTGGGTTGGATGAGGGAATATCTACAGGGATATGCAGCTTGGCGCAGATCATCGTAGTGAAGGAGACAAACTGGGTATTGAAGGATTCAAGATGGGTAGCGAGGTCTTGTTTTAGGTCCTCCATTTTTGCGTCAATGGAGGAATACATGTTTTTACTGATGGTGGAAACATTGGCACTGAGTTGTCTCACTTCTTATTTGTTTTCTGTGAAATTAGAGTGCAAGGAATTGAAGCGAGCTTTCAATTCTTGGTTATGGCTGTGGGCCATGATCAAGAGGGAACACGAAAATGGGTGGGTGGGACCACACAGAAAATGGGTTATGGGTGAAGTGTATCACAATGATTAGGGCAATGAGTGGAATCCAATGGGGTAAAGCCCAAATAAAGGTGTTGGAAGGGGGTCGGTTCCACGAGAAAAAAATTGCTAAAAAATGATAGGTATGACTGCGATAAGGGCAAAGAGAGGAATCCAACGGCATAGGTCTCAAATAATGGTGCCAACTGGATCCAAACATTTTATTTTCTCCTACGGAGTTATACTCTAATTTGAAGAATACTGCAGTGACGAAATGCCCAAATGCTTAACAGGAAGAAATGTGTACTAATTTGCAACCTGAATGCAAGAGACACAGTTGCACAACAATATATCTTGTCTGTTCAGTTTTCGTTTATGTCCCAAGGGTTAGGGTATTCAAGGGTTCTACAAACAAGGGTTTTCATTATGTTATAGCTCTCTGATATGCGTGCGGGATCCAACAGTAGTACTCGTCCCAATATCTCAGGGCACCAACTAAGGAGGCTAGACTGTGACCTTATCCATACTACCTGACTACCCAAGTACTAGATAGTATATTCCCGAGTGTTTTTCTCGGTGGCACTATAGTAGTCAGGTGGCTAATCGGTTTATCTATGGAGGGCTTCAGGAGATCTTGGTTGATTCGTATACAGATTTTGTCTAATGAACTACCACTCGAAGCAGTACCAACAGGGGTTACAAGGGTGGCCAACAGATGTGCGCTTAAGTACCACTTGTATTTCCAGCGTGTATGAATCCTCGTCCATGGGTTTATGTGCGTAATGACATATCTTTGTAGCTTAAAGACGTCAAAATATGTCTCTACCCTGGAAAAAAATTAACCCACAATTTTATGCTGAGGAAGGTGCTCTGATACCACTTGTAATATTCCAAATATAAAATAGTATGCAGAACATAAATAATTAGCTAGAAATGGCAGATAAACAATGATATAACCAAAACTATACCACAATAATACCAGAATAATACTGGAATAACACCAGAAAGAGCACTTTGATTACTGAGAGCAATGTTCACTTGCCTCTTCGAGGGGGCAACCTCTAGCAGAGAAGAGCTCTATTACAATAATATCCAAGAAAAAACTTCTCATACCCTCTACTCATATTTATACTAAATATGTCTATCCAAAAGAACAATCTAGAGGAAGATCCTTCTAGAAGCGAAAGCTTCTATTAGGTCTTCTTACATTTGACTTATTCTTCATTATTGCTAAACCTTATTAATATTGACCTTTATTACATGGAAATATATTATTCTACCTACGTGAGGGGTTAGGTCCCTAACACTAATTAGGAAGAAAAGTGGTGAAATAAGATTATGATTTGATTTCAAAAACATCAACAAAGGATGGTTCACACCATTTAACTTCATGTTATGTGTTGGGTTAATACAGAATGGTTCCATGTACGTCAAAATTACATAAAAAATTTTACCTTAACCAAGGAATGTGAATAAAATTAATCTCATATTGATATATCCTCCATTAACAAGTGGAATGAATGACTTTGTCCTATTTGTGGCACAACATGGTTGAGTAGATATGCTAAGAAGAGAATATCAACGACAAGTGTAAATGTATGAAAGTGGAGCTTATAAGTGTGCTTTATTTGAAATTAGGCTTTTGTTCTTTCTAAATGGATGTGTGATAGCAAGAATGCTATGTAATGGTATATATTTCTAAGTTCAAACCAAGTCTCGTAATCATGACTTAGTTACCAATGGTCCATGATGATAAAACTTTGGAGGTATAGGTGAAGATCCACCTTTAAGGTCATAATTTATATATTAAATAATCCATGATTGGACATGGATGGTTCTCGAATGACTTAGTGTGGGTGATCAACGGTATATAAGAATTTTGGTATTGACAAAAATAGATTATGTTCTTGCATGTATTTTATCATTGTGTAAACCATAGCAATGAAGGCTTGAAGACCACATTCATTACATTGATATACAATTGTGAAATCCATATTAGATGTGTGATTACTAATTCAAGTCATTCTTATAATATACGATATAATAATCTATGTTGTAAAATCTCATGGACCCAGTGAATTTAATAGTATTTAAGGACTTCTTAATCATTTGAGGGTCAATTGGAATATAAATTCCATATTGAACCTAATCCACAATCAGATGTCTATAAAACCTTACTCTTTATTTTGAAGGAAAAGAATTGGAATTGAATGTTGAACACAATAGTATGGGAAAGGATAACTATCATGTACCTCCCATGGAACAAACTTTACATATGGTAACCAGTTATAAAATTCTATCGCTCTTGGATGGATTCTCCAATTCCAATTATGTTTTAGATTTGGATCAAAATAGACTAAAGAGAACCTTCAAAACCAAATGGGGAACATACACCTACAAAAGAATGTAATTTAGGTTTACAAATGTTGATGTTGCTTTACAACATGTAATGGACATTACATTTAGATGACATATCAACTAAGTCATCTACATGGACAACATCATGGTGTTTTCTAAGAAACACTTAGATCACTTGTAACATTTAAAACAAATATTTGATAGATGTAGGAAGTACATGACCTCATTAAATCCAAAGAAGTGTATCTTCATCATTGCCAAAGGAAACTTTCTAGGACACATCATTTTAAAGGAAGGCATACTAGTGAATCTAGAGCAAACAAAAGCTATAATGAAAATTACATTACCACACAACAATAAGGCTATTGAATCATTCTTTGGGAAAAAAAAATCCAGGCAATTTGTTTCTAATTTTTTCAAAATAATCTTATCCCTTACAAAGGATGATTCATAAAGTTCCAGTGTTCCAATGGAATGAGGTTGGAAAAATAAGATTTCAAGAAGATCAAGGTGGCCATTTCCACCACTTTGGCCTTAAGTAATCCAAATTACTAGAAATATTTTTAACTCTACAATTTTGTATCATATATTTCCCTAATTGTCATGCTCACACATAAAGATGAAGAAGGGAGTGAGTTTTGAATTTCATTCATGAGCATTGGGTTACTTGGTGTTGAGATGAATTACTTGATAGATGAGAAGTAGCCATATGTCATAGTTAAAGTCAAGAAGCTATATAGGGATTACATAGTGAAGAGACACACAACGATTATTGTTATAAATGTAGTCGTTAGATCATTATTTCATTCAGAATGAACTTGGTGAAAGGCATGCAAATTGCATGATCGCTATCCATGAATATGACTTGCATATAAAGCCTGCCACTATAGTTCGAGGGAAAGGAGTATGCAAGTTAGTAGTTTAAGAACAAGTTCAAGCTCACAAAGTAGGTTGGGAAAATCAAGCATCTTTATATACAACTAATATTCTCTTTATACATGCAAATATGGATACACAGTATTTCAATTTGAAATATAATTTTCAACATTAATATAGTCTAAATCGTTTAAATGCCAAGAAGAATAAAGAATTAAGGCTTATTAATATAATGGTTTTTAGGAATAATTATGATAGCTTGTTACTCAAGTATTTGAAGAAAATAGATGTTGAGAAACTCTCGATTGATTCACATAATGGTCTAGTAGGTAGACATTTCTCCAAGGATGGAACCATGCATAAAGTGTTGAGAGCTCGATATTATTGATTGAAGTTGTTCAAATATGTACATGCACATGTCTACAAGTGTCACATTTTCCATACATGTGTAGGAAAACAAAAGCAATTAGTAATGGATTTGAGGCATGTTACTATTGATATAATTTTTTAGCAATGGGACCTTGATGTGATAAGAGAAATAAATTTGAATTTTTCAAAGTAGCACAAGTCAGTACTAGTGGATACGCATTGCCTTATTCAGTGATCTAAAGTTGGTGCACTAACTAGTGTGAATGACATGGCAGTGATTCAATTTCTAGGAAACATATCATCACAAAGTTTGGTGTGCCATTTATTCTAGTATTTGATAATGCCTCATATTTTTCATCCCTAGATGTCATTGAATTTTCATTGTAAAAGGGGATCATCTTGTGTTACTCATCCAACTACTATCCCTGAGGGAATGGTTTCGCAAAATATATGAATAATAACCTTATTAGAATTATAAAGAAGAACAATCACTACAATTAGCACAATGCACTTTCCAATGCATTATGGGTAGATTGAGTTGAATTGATGTTGGTTGTGGAGCCTAATTATCTTCTTGATTCAGAGGTATTTTGTTTTCAACCATGTTTATACCCCATGAAGTATTTACATCCCAGAAGTATGTACACTCTTCCACGCGGGAGAGTGCAGAGAGGGGTTACCCCCTCTGCGAGGTCCAGGGGGGATATCCCCCCGACTGGGGGGTATAGGGGAAAGCGGGGGTTTGGGGGTGAAGCCCCCGAAGGAAAAATTGCCTTGTAAAAGTATATTGTAATTTCATTGTAAATCTGGACCGTTCATTATAAGGTCACAGATCTAATAGTAGAAATTATGTTAGGGTTTTTTTTCCCTAGAAGGAAACCCTCTGTTATGTGGGAAATGTATTGCGGCTATGCATCACGGCGAATATTGTATTATGAGAGAAGAGATTGTGAGAGAAAGAATAGGAAGTTACAATAGGTTTGTTGTAGGTTGTATCCCTTCATTTGTTGGATAATAATAAAGGAAGGACCTAGCAATTTCTCTAGTGGACGTAGTTGTTGGGCTCTAAAGATGTCTTAAAATATAATCTCTATGCATCATCCAAAGGTAGGTGTTGGCGCAAGCGTTTTACTTGTCGCCTACGTAGATTCTTACCTTCCTTTTTCAATACCCTTCCTCCAAAGATGCAACCCTTGCAAAGGGACAATAATTGTAACAAAAGGAACAACAATCGTTCTGTTCAAATGAACAACAAAAGGAACAACAATCGTGACAAGGGAACGAAAGTCGTTATATTGGACCAAACTAATGTTGTATTAATTGAGTTGTGGTACTTGCCCAACTATCCAATTTGTCAACCTGGGGTTCGTAAACTGACGAAGCACATGCAAAGTATATGCAAGATTGAATCAGGACTAATCTAATCTAATGTTTAAGCTACAACTGAAATTGAATCATTAATCTAACACACGACTGAAATTGAATCATTAATCTAACACACAACTGGAATTGAATTAATCTAGTTGCGTAAATGAAATTACTCTAAGAATGGGAAATTGCGTGAAGGAAGTAATCTA
>ML782949.1:482652-493495 GCA_009831015.1 Picea engelmannii | reverse complement strand
GCCAATATTAGAGCTTAACAGATTCAAAAGCATATAACATCAAACTTAGATTACATTAATCGAACCATAACCAAATAGCTTGTCATTTCAACAAAGAAATGCTTAATTGGACCCTTTCACCAAGTAAGATTGTAAAGATGAAAATAAGCATTCTCATACCTCTAAATGTATTTTTTTTTTTTTTTGCATTAACTATCTAAATTGAAATTAAAATAAACAAAAAAATTAACTTAAAATCATATAATATTCTCAATTTTCATTCGAATTTAAAATTAAATGAACATAAAACTTTATTCATAATATAATACTACCCAAAACCTCAAGACTTAAATATTTTTTCTAGGATACAACGTTTAGGGAGGGAAAAAGGCTATCAACAATGGGGCTCAGTCATTATAACAATATGCTCTTTGTGAGCTTAACATGTCACTTACGAGAATAGAACCTGGATGTGAAGGATAACACTCCAATCAACAATCACTCGGGCTAGACCCAATTGACCAAACTTATATATATATATATATATATATATATATATATATATATATATATATATATATATATATTCATATATATTCTCCCATCCCCTTCCTTTTTTTGTTTTACTTTTATTAATTTTTATTTATTTTTTATGTTATCTTCGGCTATGATTTTCCTTACTCTCTTTTCTATATAAATACTAACATAAAAAAAAACCTCAAAACACATTTGCATCTTACTTAAAGTGCATTTAGTTCCAAAATCAATGATGTAGGTTAATTTATTAATTTTTACTTTTACATGTACATATTACTTTTATTTTATATTTTTTCTCATGGTGTAACCCAGTCGGTGATGGAGTGCATTGTTAAGGCACTTTATTATGTGAATTTAACTAATCAAAACCTTGTCTTACCTTGGGTGTCGCATAAGGGGAATCGACTTACCTTTGATGCCACGTAAGGAGCAACGTGGACACACCTCAAGGTTATAGTGGTAGTGGTAGGAAAAAACCCGACCTGTGTCACGCAATAATAATAACTAATAATAACTCAAAAAAAACAATATGTTTCTAACTTATCACCACACATTACATTCATCATATACTCAAAAATAGTCTTTCAAGAAAAGACTATGTCATCTTGTTGTCTACATTAAAGCTCCAAATAGATACAATGTCTCAAACATAATTAATCATTAACAACAAAATTAAAAAAGAAACTAAAAATGCAATCATGCATCAATATAGGGCTCTATTAGACATTGAAACTTGTGAACCTCCTATGAACTCTTGCTTAAAGAGTAGTTCCTCTTACAATAAAATGTTTCAATGTTTCTTTTGATAAATGATCAACAATATGTTGAACTCCACATGAGAGAAAGAAACTTCTTTAAGAGACTTCTTTACTCTTCTTTACATTTAAGTATAAGGCTTGTTTCATAATAAGTTTTAAGACTAAATTTTCAATTCTATAGATATTATTTATTTAATGAACTATTAATTTGAAGTATCCAAAAATTTACAATTTTAATGGTTTTTATATTAGTTTTTATTTTTACACTTAAATTTATATTTTTTTATAAATTTATTTATCTACTATTTAATTCCAAATACTTATATTTATTTTAATTTTAAATTTAATTTTTACTCTTTTTATTTATAAAAATAAAATCCAAATACTTAAATACGTTTCACATCTAAATTTAATTTTTAAAATTTTCATTTATAAAAACAAAGATTAAAAAACTTCATTTATAAAAATAGAAATCAAAGGCCGATTTAAATGAATTCTAGATGGAAATCCTCCTCCATCTATGAACCACTATCACCTTTACTAATGTACATTTCACAAGAAATGTGATGAAGTCAAAGAGTTAAAAGGTGGAATCCTTATTTTAGGTGGACCATTTATCCTATGTTGTATTTTGTGTTTGTTAAATTAAATACGAAAATATTACTAAAATGATTGTTTTAATAATATTCATTTAATTTTTTAATCGTTTTTTTTTTTTAACCGTTATTTTTTTTTTAATTGTAGTAGGGAATTTTTAAGGTATGAGTCCATCTATTTGGTGGTTGTTGTGTATTTTTGTTATTGGTAAAATAATTGAAGTTAGTTAATTATGTAACAAATATAAGGATAGGATTTTTAAAGAATTATTAAAATGAAAAAATTTAATTATTAAAATTATAATATAAAATTGTTTTAATAAAAATAAGGATTTAAAAATTTATTTGCAATATTAAAATTTAAAAGTTTATAAAATTTGTAAATTTATAAAATTTCATTTATCAAAAATGTGATTTTCCATTACTTAATTTTATCAAATAATTCAAAATAAAATAAAATAATCCACTAAAGATAGAAATTATCTGATAGCGACCAGTTTCCCACAGGTGCAGAGTTATTCATTTAACTTTTTAATAGATTTTTTTTTAATTTTTAATTTTTTTTTAATTGTATTAGGGAATTTTTAAGGTATGAGTCCATCTATTTGGTAGTTGTTGTTGTGTATTTTTGTTATGGGTAAAATAATTGGAGTAAGTTAAGTATGTAATAAATAATTTATATTTTGTTAAAGATAGGATTTTTAAAGGATTATTAAAATGAAAAATTTAATCGTTAAAATTATAATACAGAATTGTTTTAATAAAAATAAGAATTGTAAAGCAACATAATCCCTGCTTTTGGTAGGTTTGAAAATTAATAATAATAATGATTTAAAACTTTATATGCATAATTAAATTTATTATTTAAATTTTATTAGTAAAAGTTAGTGAAAATAATTATTAATATTAATATTTTTATTATAATTATAATTGATTATTAAGTTAGTAAAATTAATAGTTCATATTAATATTTTTATTATAATTATTATTGATTATTATTATAACTATATTTAGTATCATTATAATATAATATTAATATTCATTAGTGAAATTAATTATTACTATAATTTTTTCAATATAATTATAATGTATAAGAACAAGTTAAATAATATGGAAGATAAGAGGTTACCTAAAATTGCTTCAAAATCAAGTCATAACCACCATCGACTCAAGCGAGGATGGCATAAAGATGCCCGGTCTTGGCTAAACTATTGAGGAATCATGGAAGAAACCATTTTGAAGAATAAAGATACTATTAAAAAAAAATGTCAAATCAAAATTTAAGGAAAAAATATGGTGTGATAAAGAGTTAGAGGAAAAAAGAAAATTAAGGTATTATAAAGATGTAATCAACCCTAATCTAGAAGATCAAAATTATCTATATGTTTTGCCAAGTGTGAAGAAAAAAATAAGCATTGCTAAGATAAGAACGAATTCTCACGAGCTCCATAGTGAAACTGGGCGTTGGTCAATCCCTAAAACGCCGTGGGATGAAAGAGTGTGTCACCTTTGTGACACTAAGAAGATTGAAGATGAAAAACACTTTCTCTTAGATTGTCCAGCCTATACCCATATTAGATCTCATTTTCAAAATATTGATCACACTACCAACCTTCCTAACCTTTTAACTCAACAAAAGTATAGTGATCTTGGAAAGCTTCTCTTAATGTTTTTCGAGCACAAAAACAAAATTCTAAAGAATCACAAGTAATCACTTACCGTCTTAAGGTCCGATAGACCAATTAGGTCTTAGTGGACGTTAATCATCATCATCATCATCATCAATTGATTATTAATATTACTATTTTTATTATGATTATAATCTATTATTCATATTAATATTTTATATACTTTATACTCCTTTAGAATACACTGTGTATTCTTTATATTGGTCGGGTTTTTCTAAATTCCAATCTTGGTAGGTCCAGAAATTTTTCCTAACATCATCTTAGGGTATACGAAAATTTTATCTTGTATTGGAATCAATTTTTCAATTGGAAAATAGAAACGAGATTCATTTTGTGTGGACTTCATTAACAAGTACCGATATTAAGGTCTGGGGAAGTTAAGAATGGGCTCTTCAGAGGCCGATTCTGGGAATTTAAAGTTCAGTGATGTGTCAGTTTCAAGAAACGTTGAAGGCCATCCTCATGCGGGTCATGATGGGGATATTGCTTCCCTCGGCAGGGCCAAGGGACTGTGGAAGAAGGTCAAGTATTAGCTTGTGGAGTACTATGCTTTGCCAGAAATGTCGATGAGTTAGTAGGCGAGGATTGGATAAAATTATTTATGGGAGTATGAAATATTGATTGTGCAATTAATTTAAACTCTTGAACTACGAGAAGGCCACAATAAGACTTCAAACTTTTCAACCAATAACAATTTAAAAAAATAAATTATTTTATAGATTAAAAAATAAAAAAATTGTATTTCTTATGTAAAACATTAAGTTTCTCATGAAAATTTTTTAAGTCAATGAAAATTAATGTCAAATCAATAACAAACTCATTGTTATAATCCTGCTTTGACAATGACTAATAAAAATTTAAGAATTCATTTGCAATATTAAAATTTACAAGTTTATAAAATTTGCAAATTTATAAAATTTCGTTTATTAAAAATTTGATTTTCCATTACCTAATTCTATCAAATAATCCAAAAATAAAATAAAATAATCCACTAAAAATAGAAATTATCCGATAATGATCCACTAGTTTCCCTGCAGAGTTATTGATTTAACTTTTTAATCGATTTTATTTTTTATTTTTTAATCGTTTTTTTTAATTGTATTATGGAATTTTTAAGGTACGAGTCCATCTATTTGGTGGTTGTTGTGTATTTTTGTTATTGGTAAAATAATTAGAGTAAGTTAATTATGTAACAAATAATTTATATTATTTTTAAGAATAGAATGAAAAATTTAATCATTAAAATTGTAATATAGAATTGTTTTAATAAAAATAAGGATTTAAGTTAAAATTTTCAAGTTTATAAAATTTCATTTATCAAAAATGATAAAATAATTCACGAAAGATAAAAAAATTATCTGATAGCGACCCACTAGTTTCCCACAGGTTCAGAGTTATTCATTTAACTTTGTAATCGATTTTTTTTTTTTTAATCGATTTTTTTTTTAGTATTAGGGAATTTTTAAGGTATGAGTCCATCTATTTGGTGGTTGTTGTGTATTTTTGTTATTGGTAAAATAATTGGAGTAAGTTAATTATGTAATAAATAATTTTTTTTTTTTTTTTAAGGATAGGATTTTTAAAGGATTATTAAAATGAAAAATTTAATTGTTAAATTTGTAATATAGAATTGTTTTAATAAAAATAAAGATTTAAGAATTCATTTGTAATATAAAAAAATTGCAAGTTTATAAAATTTGCAAATATATAAAATTTCATTTATCAAAAATGTGATTTTCCATTACCTAATTCTATCAAATAATCCATAAAAAATAAAATAATCCACTAAAGATAGAAATTATTTGATAGCGACCCACTAGGTCAGTTTCCCACAGGTGCAGAGTTATAAGTAAATTTTGTTGCAGCTCCAAGCTCGAGTTGTTCTCGAATTTTGTTATACAACCCAATTTCTTTTATTAACAGAGTTTGGAGTACTTTGTACTCGCACCAGTCTATGTTGGTGCTTATCTACAACACTCAAACCCTAGGCGCCTATCCTCCTCACGACCAACTGTTAGAACCATATGCTTAAAACCAAGTGTCTTTCTTTAGTCAAGCACTAAGCCCTTTCGTCAACATGACTAGATGTTGGTGACTTGTTGCTTATTCCCTTAAGCACTTAAGCCTTGGTACTAATACTCCTCGTGACCAATGGTTGTAACCATGTGCTTATCATTTCCAACACCATGCTCCAGAACCATGTGCTTATACTCCTAGCATTTTATCAATACACATTCAACCTTGGTTGTATATCTCCTCTTTTTATCGACGGTTGGATCTATTCCTCTCGATAATGGATCACCATTGATCCTTTCGTGATCAACGATCACAATACTCTTGCCACGTGTCATTTCCGAAGTGGGGCTCTGGCGTCATCATAACATATCTCGATCTCAGGACGTCAAAACTTTTATACTCTCCAACAAATAGAAACTCGTCAAGGTTCGAGATCCAAAATAATATGGATAGTTGATTCTACTAGTGATCAACGGTCACAATCTTCCCATCCCTATTGTACAGCTATTAGTATGGGCTTGCCTATGTGGACTTGCCAGATGTCACTTGTTTACTAGGTTGCCATGTGTCACCTCATTTTGTGGCTTTCACACGCACCATCTATCAAGTGGGCTTTAACATGTCTCATCTTCTGTATGGACCACATGTCACTCCCTCAATGGATTTATTTACGTTAGCGTGACGATTGTCGTCATCAGTACATCGGGACCTTTTAGAATTCTCATCAACCAAAAAATCCTGAGGTCTACAGTTCATCGTAATGAGAACCATTGATCTGGTGGCTTGTCTCATATCTAATTTGAACCATTGATCTCTTCTAGACGTGGATTGGTCACCTTTCCTTTAACTTCCTTGCATCTTCTAAACCATGATACAATGTCGTCCGTCGATCTTCCTCTAGATCTGATGGCCAGATCTGTTCTCGTCACCAGACTATCGAGACTTTTGCAGCCTCAAACGCCTTATAACCTCTGATGTCTGCAATCCTCTATAATCAGAACCGTCAATCTGAATCTGGATCGAACGGTCACGATTCTCCAATTACGTGCAGTGAGGAATTTACTATGATATTGATCCAACGGTTAGGACTTAACTTGACCTTAATCCAATGGTTATTGTTCCTTGACGCCTACCTTGCACGCAGAATAGTCTTTGACCTCTATTCTCCCATGACTCCAACAGACTCAACTCTGGATTCAAATGATCCATTATCACCTCAAAGACATCGATCTTTTCGATGATCGATTTCAATCTGAACTTGCACAACATTGGATAACAAACAAAAGATCCTATATGGATTCAATAGCTCAAACTTCATCCAATGATATACAAAACATCAGATAAACACATAGAGATTCTATAAATGAATATGTACACAATTACATAAGGACTTCTCGCCTTCCTTGGCCTAATTTACATTTAGTTTTCCTTTGTTTGGCCCTTTGGCCCATTTGGCCTCTTACACACCTCTTTTACCTCTTTCTCACTCTGTCTCTACATATACCTCTTCTACTAATTTCCCATAGGATTACAATTTTAAGCATGGAAGGTCAACTTCCAACCCATCAACAAATCCCTGATATTTTTCAACTAACAACCATAATAGCACTCTCATACTTTACAATTTATAAGGATCAAATGGAATTGAATCCTCCATACTTATGATAATATACCTTAACTCAACTAGTTGCTCATTTAAGCTTTTACACTTCAATTAGGGAAAAGCAAACTCCATCCTTCTAGAATCACACTAAAACATGAGAAATTATATTAATTTTAAGTTTATGGAACCCACGCCCTTAGTAAATGTAAATATCCCTAGGTGAAATCAACAAGGTTGATTTTGGAGGTGAAATTCTACCGCATCAGACTCCCAAGGTTAAAATTGTTCATGATTTCTTGATCATGTGTTCAATTACTTCATTCCCTTTGATGTTTGTTGCATTTTGTCTTCACTGTTATCCTCCATCTTCATGGATCCCAAATCTTATGTTGTTGTTTCTTACTTGCATTGTTTCCTTGCTTATGTATTGTTATTGTCTTCAATTCTCCAGGCCTCCAAATTTTATGCTACAGTTGTCCACTTTCCTTGTTGATGCAAGCTTGTACAGTCAAATGTACTTTGCTATTGAATATCCTTCTTACTTGAATATACTTTCTTTTAGGCACTTTTACCATTAGCATCCACATATTATCAATCTCCACATCCAACTTATCTTCTTGTTGGTACATCCCAATGCTTCTTTGTTGAAACTTGTTGTTGTTGCTACCCATTGGTTGTTGCATCTCCTCTTCATCCATCCCACTATTGTATGGCACTCTGATTTTCTTCTCAAAATTGGCTTGAACTAATTCTTCATTCTTTATATAGTCCTTTTCACCTGGATATCTTTCTAAATATTCTTCCAAAAACCTCAATTCTTTCTCAAAATCTCTAAACATTAGCTCTGAATGTTGTACTTGAGGTTTAACTTCATCTTCAAGAAATAATTTAGATTATATTTCTCTAATTACAACTTCATGTTCATCGTCACTTTTTATACCTGCAACCTTATAATAAGTTTGAAATTTAAAATTTATCATAGTTTTCTTAGATGTTGTAAGCACTTCTTCATTATAAGGCATTTGTGAACATTTCTCCTCTCTGGTTGTAATGTGATTTTCTGACTCAGGTCCTCTTAGCAAGTTTTCCAGCAACTCTAATTCCTCATCATACTTCTTGAGCATTGCATATGAATGCTTCTCTTTGTCCTTCCCTTGGCTATCTTCATGTGCCAACTTTGTCCTGCTTTCTGCACCAACAGATTCTTGCAATTGTCCTCCAGTAACTTCATTACACAATTTTGCATAGGTATCCATTTTACCTTTATGAGACAATGTGGTCTCATCCTCCTTCATCTCTATGGCAACTTCAAATGACTATCCATTAGCTACTAAACATGTAATCATACACAAATTATCAGTTTGAAAAACATAAGACCCTATGGTCTCATTTGATGATTCTGACATGATCATATCTCCATGCTACTCTGAAATTTCCACACAATCCATGAGACTCTCAACAGGTCTCTCTTCATCATCTTCACCATCACCCTCATCGAGGATTGTTCCTTGTTTAGGTTCACAAAAGTGAACTTATTTTTTTTTCTTTAACCTTTTCTTAAACTCAACTTCTCTGAGTTTTTCATTCCTCAACTGAGCACTCAACCTATGCTTCAGCTTCACCTGCAACATATGCCACTTCACCTTCTTTCACAAAATCCATCTGAATCCTTGGTCTTCCTCACCTTTTTGTAGCAGTTCTATTAGCACACTAAGATGTTCCTTCACCTTAGCTATCTCCCTTTAAAATTTCTCTTCACTCAACTTCCTATGGCTTACACTGGAACCTTTGTTATGACCATCAATAGTCATTGTCTTCATTCCTCTATGAGATTCCTCTTGCTCATTGTGAGTTTCAATCAAGCCCATGTAACAAACTTTCTTGTTACTCAATACCTAACTAAGCTTCTCCATAGCCTAGCCCTCTAGTATTTCTCTGGTTCTCTTCCTTAGAACCTTCTTCTAAGCACTCCTTGCTCCTCTGGTTTCTGCACTTATCTAGCTCACCTCTTTGAGAAATTCACTTGTCCTCCTTCCTTCCAACCTCTATCTGGATCAGGTTCTTTACCATAGTCTCCAAGAGGTTCCTTTGTCCTTTGTTACAGTCCTCCTTTTGTAACCACCATCACTACTACCTGTAATCAACCATTTCCTTATCAAATCAATTGAAAACAAAAATACCAATTTACCTCTTGTCTGAACTCATTCGAAAATGTATTGCTACAATATTTCCAATTTATTTTGTCGACTATTCTATTGCATATATTCACTCTTCTATTTCCTTCCCAAAGTAGACATTCTCTTTGCTTCCTTAAATAACTTCAATTCTCTTTCTCAGAGCTCAATCCAACAATCATCAAAAAATTTACTTGTTAGCTTTTCCAAATCTGTCCTGATGTATATCTTTAAAGAACATGCATGTGTTCTCTCCAAAGAACATTTATATGTTCATCTCCAGATATTAATTTCAAAGGAAACATACATGATTCCATAGAGTGTAACTAGCTCTGATACCAATTGATAGCAACCCATCATGTCAATTTCCCACATGTGCAGAGTTATAAGTAAACTATGTTGCAACTCCAAGCTCGAGTTGCTCTCGAATTTTGTTATATGGCCCAATTCCTTCTATTAAAAGAGTGTGGAGTACTCTATACTCTCACCAGTCGTTGTTAGTGCTTATCTACAGTGATCAAACCCCAGGCGCCTATCCTCCTCGTGACCAATTGTTAGAACCCTATGCTTAAAACTAAGCGCCTCTCTTTAGTTGGGCACTAAGCCCTTTCTTCAACATGACCAGATGTTGGTGACTTGGTGCTTATTCCATTAAGCACTTAAGCCTTGGTACTAATACTCCTCGCAACCAATGGTTATGACCAGGTGCTTATCTTTTCCAAAATCATGCGCCAGAACCATCTGCCTATAATCCTAGCACTTTGTCGATACGCGTTCAACCTTGGTCGTAGATCTCCTCTTTTTATCGATGATTGGATCTATTCCTCTCGATAATGGATCACCATCGATCCTTTTTTTATCAATGATCACAATACTCTTGCCATGTGTCATTTTCGGAGTGGGGCTTTGATGTCAGCCTAACGTATCTTGGTCTCAAGACGTCAGAACTTTTATACTCTCCAACAAACAGAAACTCGCCAAGATCCAAGATCTGAAATAATATGGACCATTGATTCTACTAGTGATAAACGGTCACAATCTTCCCATCCCTGTTGTAAAGATACCAATATGTGCTTTGGGCTTGCCTATGTGGACCTGCCACATGTCACGTGTTTACTAGGATGCCATGTGTCACCTCATTTCATAGATTTCACACGCACCATCTACCAAATGGACTTTAACATGTGTCATATTCAGTATGAACCACGTGTCACTTTATTAATGGAGTTCCTTACGTGAGCGTGATGTTTTTCATCATCGAGACATTGGGACCTTTCATAATTCTCATCAACCAAAAACTCTCGAGGCTCGCAGTTCGTCGTAATGAGAACCATTGATCTGGTTGCTTGCCCTAGATCTAATTTGAACCATTGATCTCTTTTAGACGTGGATTGGTCATATTTCCTTTAACTTCCTTGCACCTTCTAAACCCTAATACACTATCGTTTGTCGATCTACCTCTAGATTTGATAGTTAGATCTGTTCGTGTCAC
>ML782949.1:439892-468978 GCA_009831015.1 Picea engelmannii | reverse complement strand
TTATCCATGTAGCAAATGACGCTTGGCATGTAGAGCACCATTTATTTTTTGAAAGTATATAACAAAATACAAATTTGTTTGTCATATAGACTGGTGAAAGATAAAAATGTATGAAGACATAAATTTAAAAGGAGATAAGAAAATAGTTTTATTTGAAATGTGTCAAAAAATAAAAGTTTGTTACATACTACTGGAAATTTTGAAATATATAAAAAAATAAAAGTTTGTTACATATTAATGGAAATTTCAATGCGTTTGTCATGTAGACTGGGATTGGGGCTCCCGCGGACCATTAGAGAAATATGTACAAGAAACAAGATTGTAGAAAGAAGATAGAGTGCAATACCTGCAAAAAAAATAAATTGAAAGGTATAAGTGTTTGCCTAGACATTTCCATTTAAAAAAGTGGAATAAGTGAGTTGATAAACAAAGCAAGATGCGATTAGTAGACTTACAATGATGGTACATATGAGCCCTTTGGCTATTTGCTTGCGGCTGTTGTTTCATTGATGTCGTCGATGGTTGCTGGAATCCTGGGAACTGCTTGTTGTCTTTCATCCGCGACCTGCTTCAATTCCCTTTCGAGCCATTCTTCAATGTAGCTTCTCATTGGGGCGACGTTGATATCATTCCGTATTTTTATGTTGAAAAGATCGTTTTCTAATTCCCGGAAGTTGATAGAAAGATTACACAGAGCCTGATGAATTTCCTCATTCTGTACTGAATAGTCGACTAGCCAGTCATTGACGTGAGCTTGATCATATTCAAGGATGTTGTAAAACTTTTGTAAAGACAACACCTTAAACATATCAACCTGTTTATCAAACTCTTGCCTAGTTAAGGGCAAGAAGTTTGCGATTAAGTCAGGGTCTTGGAAGTCATTGGTCTTTCTGACTAAGTTTATTCTTGATAGCCTTGTGAATAATTTATCTTTCTTTGATATGGCTTGTTCACATGACTGAACAATGAGATGCAGGTTCTTCACTTTTTCTTTCCATCATGCATTTAATTGACCGATCCGATTTTTGGATGGAAGATATTGTTGTTGTTTTTTTTATGTCATATTGTTGACAATGGTTCCAAAAGGAAGGGTCATGTTTAAATAGAATTTTTCTTCATATTTAACTCCGCCTGCAAATGTTCGAGCAAACTATGTTCCCTAGTTCCAAGGGAAGTGATGGTTTGTGATGTTTTCCACACCTCGATAACTAGTTCCATTATTTTCTTAATATTATTCTCCACATATCCTCTATAGGATGCAAGGAGGTTGGAGGATGCTTTTAAGTTGGCTGCAGGGGTGGCAGGCATGGCTATTGCCAAAGGATTGACAAGCAATGGCATAAGAATCAAAGCCTCTTCCAATTCCTTGACCCAGTCCTTCAGTCTGGCATTCTCGGCCTCGATGCCTCTAATGGAATAATGAAGTGAATCTCCTCTCGCATTGTGAAGTTGACATATTTGGGACGGCCGCATGTTGGCAAGGTCAACCTATGAACAAGATTTTCCTTTCTTATTTTTTACATCTTTTTTCTCAATTATCAATTTTTTGGACTGGCTGTCAAAAACAACGCTCTAGAACATGAAGGATTCATCTTAGTCAAAATTTTCGGTATCAAATATGTCTATTGGACGACTATGCTGGATGGCATCTCCGGGCTGATCAAGGTAGTGGAGCATGCTATCCAGATCAGTGTCAAGTTCCATGTTCTCACTCTGAATTTCTGGCTCTTTCGCCTGTCCCACATTTTTTTTTCTCTTCTTCTCCACTGGAATATTGTGAGAACTATCAATTTTAAAGTGAGGAGGGTCATTATCTCCTCCCCCATTTGAAGAACTCTGAGTTTCTTTTTTTCTATGGTGTTTCGTTGGAGCGATGCTTCGGGATGTCGTACTATCTTTAGTGCTATTTGTCAATTGAACACTCTTGTCATCAGGGCCTTTCCCTTGTTGTGTGTACAATTTTGTGCAACTTTGCACTATGTCTAGGTCGTCGGCATCAGAAGCAGGAGTGTTGCTGCCAGTGTCTCTGTTTTTGGGCAGGTGTTTTTTGAAAAAACAATCATCGAGGCCAAGTGTTTATAAATGTTGTCAAAAAATATTATCGGGGTCTAATCCTCCTATGCTTTCAGCATATCTCAGGCTAAAGATGCTAGAATGCGCTGCGAATTCGTTAATTTTGTTGACGTTTTTCAATATGAACTCCCCTACTTTCCAAGGCAGGGGAATGAACTGGTTTTTTTTCTTCTTTTGCAATAGATGCAACCAGTAGTTGTATTGTCATGCTACTTCTGCAACAAACATTATGTCTATAATGTGACATGGAAGGAGAGCAGGTTTTTCCGTGGAACCAAAAATTCTTATCACAATGTAATTATCCAAATGTTCAAGTGTCCCTTTCCTGTCCAAAAAACCGGTTGCTTGTTCAGATATGTGAGGAGCATCTTCTCCTAACAACAAAACTTTCAAAACAAACACGAAGCCATTAAAAACCTCATAAAAACAATGGGAAGCTTTGTGCTTCCACAAGGCGTAGTACCAAAACGTTGCTGGGTCGAATTCCTAGTTGACATTCTTGGACAGAGACAGTTGTGGAAACTGACAGCAATGCGCTATCGCAAAAACTAAGTAGGACAACATATAAAATTTATTTTCCCTTTTGAAGCTTGACAATTGGGAACAGATTTCATGGGAAATTAACTTTCCCCAATAAAAAATGGATTGTTCATTGACTGTGAAATACAAAATATAAAGATCCATTAGGGAAAGGATTGTTGTGGACTCATGTCCCGTTATTCTTGTAAACAACCAGGCAATTTTGTGGAATGGATTTCTAAATGAACTAACCTGCAAGCTTGTGATATCTTCAGGAACTAGAATGGGGTCTTCCAATAAATGGGGCAATAGGTCCAACCCGTTATTATGCTTTGCTAGGAATTCTTTGCAATCTTCTCCTTTGAACATCAATGTTGGCTCTGGAAATCTTAACATCTAGCGGAAGACCTGAGGTGACAAAGAAACAAAAGAGCGGTCCTGCGGTGGAATAATTCTTTTGTCTGAAATAAATTTATCGGTGCACCAAGAGACCAAGTCCTTACAATCAAAAACCTCAGGGACACAACCTGCACAAGCAATCCCAGAGGTCCAAATTACTTGGTTCTCTGCGACAGAGGTTGAGTAATAAGAATATGCCCTGGACCACTAGAAGGCCTGGTCCTTGCGCCCGAACATGTTCATTGTATCTCCACGGAACTTATATCAAGCTGATTCCATAAGTTTATGAGAACGTTGGTTTTCTCCCGACAATGGTTGAAATGAACACTCAGAGCCGATAATGTAACTCTGCGCTAAATCTTGGTTAAATGCTTATGAATGCGAAATCTCCTCGATCCTTTCGTTGATTAATGACAATCTATATGGGTGGTGCATGATGAACTGTTAGCAGTAAATCTTACTTATCGCATATTTAGAAATGCGAAGGTGGCGGGTACGACAAAGAGCAATTAAGGATTGGAGGTTTCGTAAACGTGCCAAGGCGGCGATGTGCGAACGACATTTCATGATTTTGAAATCAACACTCGGAAGGGATAATATAACCCCCCACAAATATTGGTTTAATGTGCATTAATAGGAGAACTCCTCGATCCTTTCGCCCATCAATGACAATCTACACAGTTCCTGCATAATGAGTTGTTAGAAATAAATGTCAGTAATTGCATATATATATATATAAACAATTTTTTTTTCTTTTATTATAGACAAGTGCGAAGGTCACGGACACGACAGAGAGCAAGGAAAGAATGGAAAGTTTCGAAAAGCGGTTGGATGGAATTCAAAAAAGGGGTTACGAGGATACTCAGGAGAGGCGAGTGTTCCATGGTCAAATTTTATGTATCGGAATTTTTTACTGCAAAACGTGTAAAATGGAAGAGAGCATGATGGAGTAGTTTAGCAGCCGGTTTGTATATTTGTGGAATTCCGAGAAAGTGGCTAAGTATGGAATAGGGAAACAATCAGGCGGACTCGTTCTCGGAAGTGAGGATTGAAATTTTTGTGAACGGACCAACCCGACGACGCGCAAATGACATTCTATGATGTTTGAAATTAACGCTTGCTAATTGCATGCCTAGAAATAAAATCTTATATATAATTGATAATTGTTAATTGAAAAAGGGCGCAGGGACATGAAACAACGATTAGGAACTGAATATTTCTTGAACCGGCCAAACCGATGATCCACGAAAGAAATTCGAAGAGATGGCAAAGTATGGAAAGCAGACAAACGAGATTTAAAATGGGGTGACAATAGTTCCATAGAAGATGTGATGACCCACAAGTCCACCCACGCGCGTAGCCAGACATTTTTGAAAAAAAGAATAAGTGATGAAAAAGATAAAGTTCAAGGAAAAGAGAAACATATATTTGGCTAAGTATAGAAGACGGAAAAGAAGGGCCAATATACTCACATCTGTAACAGATATCCCATTTTCCTGCCAAGATATATACTTGGAAAGAAGTGCGAAGGTGGAGGGCGCAGAAAACAACGACTAGGAATACGATCCACGAGTTTACTTGGTTCTTGGTTGTATGCTTCGTCTGTTAGTTTGTATATCGTGGAACTCCGAGTCATTTTTTTAGCCAGCCAAACCGCAAGTCCGGTTGTCAATTTGTATAGTGTGGAACTCTGGGTGATGTTTGTAGGACATGAAACTATAGAGGAAACGATTTACCCTTTAATATAGCTTATGTGACACAAATGTGGTATGGCTTGTTTTATCACTTTTCCATCTGTAAACAATGACAATCTTGAGCCCACTAGCCCTGGAGCCCGTGTGTCAATTTGTATATCGCGGAGCACCGAATGTTGTTTGGAGGTCACGGAAAGATAGAAGTGCAATGTTGAGCCAGCCAGCATGCAAGTCCGCCTGTCAATTTGTATATAGCGGAATTCTGGGTGCTACTTGTAGGACACGAAGCAATAGAGGGCCAATTTAGAGAAAGGGGAAGTGTTCAGCGGAAACGCATGAATCCTCCAAGCCGCGCAACAAGGCATTTTCAGAAAAAAAAAATGATTAAGTAACCAGGAAGATAAACTACAAGGGATAAAAGAGTGGGAAAATAGAAAGGCGGAGGGAAGTTTTCATAAGCGTGAATTGGTTTCAAAGAAGCCCCATTGTTGCAAAACCATCATTTTCTACTAATTGTCAGCAAATTCTTTGTTAAAGATTAGATTTTATTGTAACCTGTGCATGTAAGTATGTTCTTGATACATTCTTCCATGACTGTAACATATTAACTTAAGTATTAAACTTCATTTTCTACTAATTAACTTGAGTATTAAACTTCATTTTCTACTAATTGTTAGAAAATGCTTTGTTGAAGATTAGATTTTATTGGAGCATGTGGGTGTAAGTGTGTTCTTGATACATTCTTCCATGATTGTAACATATTAACTTAAGTATTAAACTTCTTTCATTGTGGGTTGTTAGCATTAAAACTTAATAACTGTATGTCTGGAAATAAGAATGATGATTTTGCTGCAACATTGTACATTGGTATTGCTATGTTGTACCTCCATTACGAATAGAATTGAACGTTCGTTTGAAACTGTGTGTAATCCATTTTTTTTTTTTGCATAAAAGCCTGGTGGATTGACACAATACATTGTCATATAATTGTTACATGTTCCATATTAGAAAAAATAACCTAACTAAACACAATATCTAAGAACTACAAGACCACCAAACCATGCCAATGATAATAGGTGTTAAATCCAGAAAAGAAGCAACAACAAAGACTCCAAGGCAAATTTTTTTAATAGCAAATCCATTTAAAAAAAAAAGAAAAACACCGAGTATTATACATCTATCTCTAGAAATTGGACCTAGTTCTTCGAGCCAAAACATTGAACGTATTTGCCACAAACACAGGCACGAGATCCGCAGTATGCAGGATCCTTGCAGCTTTCTCCTCGACGAATCATCCTGTGGTAAAATTGATAGTTTTCAAAAGCTTCTCGTGACGAAGAAGACGAAAAATGTTGCAAGGCAAATGGAATATCCCTTAACTGAAAGTTAGGACACAGCTAGAAACCGCCTCTGCACAGTTGAAAAAACTTGAGGGACACAAGTTTCCTGTGCAATTTCAGAGGCCCAAATTAGTCCATTCTGGGTGGAAGGAGATGACTAGTAGAAATATGCCTTGCAACAGTGAGAGTTCTGGACCTGATTCCCGAAGACGTTAATTGTATATCCAGAGAACAGGACAGTAGTCTTGCAACTAAATAATTTTTTGGCTTGAAATATATTCTCTGGGAACATCAACATATCATTTCTTTACAATGAAACTCTTCTGCCCAGAATGGACTAATTTGGACCTATGGAATTCCTACTTTCGAGATGCAAAGCAGCTATTGCATTCAGCGTCGGTTTCTTTTCTGAAACCCCTTTTGGTGTTTTCAGGACCACCATCACTGAACCGAGAAGTTCCACCTGTTATCATTGATTTCAATTTGGGCGCAGGAGTGGGAACAACCTTTGCATTGACATCATCCATTGTCATATCATCAACCATCAGATCATCTTCTACTGGCTCGAAATCCATGACATCAACCTATGCGCTAGCCATCAATGCAACTGGGCAAGTTCTCAGACCAAGCAGGGTTTCCTTGGAATTCTTTGGCTTGAAATATATCTCTCAGTGTACCAAGGGACCATCTCCTTTTTTCCTCCTGGGCGGAGGGAGATGAGTAGTAAGAATATGCCCTGGAATAGTGGAACCTCTGGCCATTATGGCCGAATGTGTTTCCTGTATCTGGACATAACTGTTTCCACAGGTTAAGTAGAATTTCTGTTTTCTCCAAACGATGTTCGAAATGAAAATTGGGGAGGGATAATATAACCCTCCGCAAGTTATGGTTTGATGCATATCAATGGAATATCTCCTCGAGTGTTTCACTGATCAATGACAGTCTCCAGGGTTCGTGTGAAATGAGTTGTTACCATTAAAGCTCACTAATTGCATATTTAGAAAAAATTGTGAAGGTCGCGGTGACAATGAAGAGAGATGAAGAATTAGAGATTTCTTAAAGGTGCCAACCCGTCAGCGCACAAAAATAGATTGCATCATGTTTGAAATGAATAATTGGAAAGGATAACATGCCTCTCCACAAATCTTGGTTTAATTCATAGTAATGACAAATCTTCTCTGACCTTCCGGACATTAATGATAATCTTAACGGTTCCTGCAGGATGAACTACTTGCATTAAAGCTTAATTATTGCATATCTGGAAACAAGTATGAAGGTAGTGGTGATGGTGAATTGTCACGAAGCATTGTACATTTCGTGCACCCGCCAACCCGCGAAACAGATTCCAAGAAATGCCCAAGTATGGAAAGCAGTCGGGCGGGTTACAAAAAAAAGGGGCAGAAGATATACCCAGGGAAAAAAATCCCGCACCTAGACATTTTTCGAAAAATGAGTAAGTAAAGAAAGGGAAAGCAGAGAGAAAAGAGAAAGCGGGTGGAAATTTTCGGAAGCAGGAATTGGTCTAACTGTAACTATGGATTGCATTAAACATGTTAACAGGTTCTTGAATCAAGGAATAGGTACAGCGAGCGATGCTTATAGTTTCCAGGATCTGTTTGTATAAGAGAAGCATCCGAAAGTTACAAGACAATCATTTTTTGGATGTTTAAGTAAATTTTATGTATTTTTATCTTCATCGCAAGTATAACAACGCCGAATATGAATTTTAATATCCTCTCGTTCATATGATTGTTCCATTAGACTTCGCATAGTAAATATTCTTTTATTTCAATTTGTTTGCTAATTTGTGGGTCGTGAAATTCAAGGTGTTGTTTATAGGCAACGGTACAATGGAAACACAATATTGAACCCACCTATCGGGTAACTCGCCTATTCGGAAAACCAAGAGACAAAAAGTTTGTACAATATGAAACGGGGAATTTTTCGGTCGGGCTGGTGATATAAAAGTAAGTGAAATCTGAAGACATGAATCCGCTAACTTCCACACCTAGATTTTTTTCGAAAAACGAGTAATACACACTAAATATGTATATAAAGTATGAACATGAGATTTTATAGAGCATGAATGGAATCCACATTCCATACTTAGCCACTTTTTGGATCGCGGGTTCTCGGGCTGGTGGGCTCAAAAGTGGGCCTCTATTGTTCCGTGGCCTACAAATAGCACCCATAATTTCATGATATATAAATTGACAAGCGGACCCACAGGCTAGCTGGGTCAACATTGCACTCCTATTGTTTCATGTCATACAAACAAAACTCAGAGTTCCATGACATACAAATTGACAGACGGACTCCAGGGCTGGCGACCTTGAGATTGCGATTGTTTACGGATGGTAATCCCTATCAACTATTTAACATTATCTAAGAACATTATTTTCAATACTAAATTATTAATATTAAATATTGATATTGTACAATTTAATTAGACAAAAAGGTTTGTACAATATGAAATAGGGAAGCGGTTTGTCGGGATAGTGGACTCAAAATTGAGCGTTTATTGTTCAGTGTCCTACAAATAGCACCCAAGAATTCTGCGATACACAATTTGACAGGCAGACTTGCGAGCTGGTTGGCTCAACATTGCATTTCTATTTTTCTGTGTCCTTCAAACACCACTCGAACTGCCGCCATATACAAATTGACAGACGAACTCCAGGTCTAGCAGGCTCAAGATTGCGATTGTTTACAGATGGTGATCCCTATCAACTATCTAACACTACCTAAAAACATTATTTTCAACACTAAAGTATTAATATTAAATATTGATATTCTATAATTTAATTACATAAAATTATTAAAGGATGATAAATATCTTATTTAGAAGAAAAACCCGCTTATTCAAAAACTTGCGTTCCAAAATTTTTGTATAATATGAAATGGGGAAGAGGTCGGTCGAGCTGGTGATATAAAAGTGGGTGGAAATCTGAACATGTGTATCTATCAAGTTTTGCACCTAGAAATTTTCCCAAGAAACCACTAATACATACTAAATATGTACTTTTGTAAAGTATGGGCATGAGATTTTATAGAGCATGTACGGATATCTCATTCCATACTTAGCCACTTTTTGGATCATGAGTTCTTAGGATGGTGGGCTCAAAATTGGGCCTCCGTTGTTATGTGCCCTACAAATAGCACCCAAAGTTCCGTTATATACAAATTGACAAGCGGGCTTGTGGGCTATTTGAATTTTAAGGGCCTCGTGTTGATGTGATAGCACAATTGGACTTGGGCCAGTTATATTTGTTTATTACAATATGAAACGGGGAAGCGGTCGGTTGGGCTGGTGATATAAAAGTAAGTGAAATCTGAAGACATGAATCCACCAACTTCTGCACCTAGAAATTTTCCGAAAAACGAGTAATAGATACCAAGTATGTACTCTTATAAATTATGGACATGAGATTTTTATAGAGCATGTACATATCTCGCACTCCATACTTGGCCACTTTTTGGATCGCGGTTTATCAGTATTGCGGGCTAAAAATTGGGCCTCTACTACTCTGTATCCTACAAATAGCACCCAGAGTTCCACAATATACAAATTGACAGGTGAACTTGCGGACTAGCTAGCTCAACATTGCACTTCTATTGTTTTGTGTCTTCCAAACAACACTCGAAGGAAACGAGCAATACATACTAAATATGTACTTTTATAAACTATGGACATGAGATTTTATAGAGCATGTATGGATCCCTCATTCCATACTTAGCCAGTTTTTGGATCGCGGGTTCTCGGGATGGCGGGCTCAAAATTGGGCCTCTATTGTTTTGTGCCCTACAAATAACACCCATAATTCTGCGATATTCAAATTGACAAGTGAACCTGTGGGTTGGTTGGCTCAACATTGCACTTATATTGTTCTTTGTCCTCCAAACAACACTCGGAGTTCCACGATACACAAATTGACAGACTGACTCCAGGGCTGGCGGGCTAAAGATTGCCCTTGTTTACGGATGGTAATTCCTATCAACTATATAACATTATCTAAAAACATTATTTTCAATACTAAATTATTAATATTAAATATTGATATTGTACAATTTAATTAGACAAAAAAGTTTTGTACAGTTTGAAATGGGGAAGCAGTCGGTCAGGTTGGTGATATAAAAGTAAGTGGAAATCTGAACACGTGCATCTGCCAACTTCCACACCTAGAAATTTTTTGAGAAACAAGCAATACATACCAAATATGTACTTTTATAAAGTATGGACATGAGATTTTATAGAGCATGTATGGATCCTTCATTCCATACTTAGTCACTTTTTGGATCGCGGGTTCTCAAGTTGGCGGGCTCAAAATTCAGCCTCTATTGTTTTGTGTCCTACAAATAGCACCCAGAGTTCCACGATATATAAATTGACAGGTGGACTTGCGGGATGTCTAGCTCAACATTGCACTTCTATTGTCTTGTGTCCTCCAAACAACACTCAGAGTTCCATGACATACAAATTGATAGACGGATTCCAGGACTGGCGGGCTCAAGATTGCAATTGTTTACGGATGGTCATCCTATATAACATTATTTTCAAATACTAAATTATTAATATTAAATATTGATATTGTAAAATTTAATTACATAAAATTATCAAAGGATGTTAAATCGCTTATTTTAAAAGAAATGAAGGAAAAAAAACAAAGTTTTTTTAAAATTATATCACCGCAAGCATAACAACGATCAATTTGAATTTTAAGGGCCTCTTGTTGATATGATAGCACAATTGGACTTCACACAATATATATTCGTTGATTTCAAATTATTCCAGAGATTAATTTTACCAAGTTCATCGATCAAGGAAAAATGCTAAAACAAGCCACATACTACATTTGTGTCACAACGCCATAGAAATTATCAGGTGGATTTGCGGGCTAGTTGGCTAAAAAATCGCAATTCTATTGTGTTGTGTCCTCCAAACAACACTCAGAGTTCTGTGATATACAAATTGACAGACGAAACATACAACCAAGAACCAATTAAACTCCAAATAGGCCACAAGCAAGTCCCCATAAGGTTCCATAGAGCAGGATGCATCGACCTTTGCATCAAACAATTTGATATACAAAGAAAAGACGTCGTGGAATTCATTTTCTCTTACATCTGGTATATGTACCCAATAGAAAATAGCTGGGGCCATGGGATATATGGGGTTTGTTGCTATGCTTCCCATTTTTGTACCAAACAATCTTATGCGCATGCAATACAACATTATTTTCAAATACTAAATTATTAATATTAAATATTGATATTGTACAATTTAATTACATAAAATTATCAAAGGATGTTAAGTCGCTTATTTTAAAAGAAATGAAGGAAAAAAAACAAAGTTTTTTTCAAATTCTATCACCGCAAGCATAAAAACAACCAATTTGAATTTTAAGGGCCTCTTGTTTATATGATAGCACAATTGGACTTCGCACAGTATACATTCGTTGATTCAAATTATTCCAGGAGATTAATTTTACCAAGTTCATCGATCAAGGAAAAATGCTAAAACAAGCCACATACTACATTTGCGTCACAACGCCATAGAAATTATCAGGTGGATTTGCGGGCTAGCTGGATAAAAAATTGCAATTCTATTGTTATGTGTCCTCCAAACAACACTCAGAGTTTCGCGATATACAAATTGGCAGACGAAGCATACAACCAAGAACCAATTAAACTCCAAACAAGCCACAAACAATTTCCCACAAGGTTCCATAGAGCAAGACGCATCGACCTTTGCATCAAACAATTTGATATACAAAGAAAAGGCGTCGTGGAATTCATTTTCTCTTACATATGGTATATGTACCCAGTAGAAAATAACTAGGGCCATGGGATATATGGGGTTTGCTTCTATGCTTCCCATTTTTGGACCGAACAATATTATGCACATGCAACCCCAAGTAGTCGAGTTTGATGAACATTGATCTGGATGTTGAAGAAATATCATAGAGACACATGAGGTATTATTGTTTCCTGCCAAAGTTTGATATTTTTTTTCCCTTCTTCAACCGATATGAAAAATTGCATTGTCCTCATTTAAGGTAAATTTGTTGTGTATCCGAAAATCGTGCAGCATGTAGACACTGCTTGCCTTTTTCTGTAGATATGTTTCATACGACAATTTTTCCAACTTAGGAAGCACATTTTGTAACATAGGCTGCCTAACCATACAATGCACGGTTGTGTTGTCCACGGTTCGGATGGAAGCATTGAGGCAATGTTCATATATATATGGACATTTTTCATCGCATTGCAGACAATCAATGGTATCATCACTTGTCAAAGTGGAGGCAGAAGCAAGAGAGTTGCATTTCACACATACAGGCTCAAAGGGGTCGAGTAAGCATTTGCTGCAACTAAAACACCTTCAACCTGGGAACCTGAGCATATGAATTAATACATTGAACAATATAATACACAAATGCACCTCCCCCCCCCTTAAAAATAAAAATAAAAAATAAAACAAGCCACAGAAATTTGGTGAAGGCTATTTGTATAAGCAAAGTGAGGATGATTTTGAGGATGTATACGCACAACGGTTGTATATCTAGCTAGTTTCTTCAGATCCTGTACTATATCTCCTCGCAACTCTGTTACAAACGTTTCCTGGGTTGTCCGAAAGATCCTTTCTCTAACATACCTTTTCGTTGTTATATTTTTGAAGAGCATAAGTAGAATCTTCCCTCTATGCAATTGTTGCTCCATTGACGAAAACAAATTTGAATAGGTATCGAACAATTGCAACTGCAACATGGAACAATGCAATATTTGTGTAACTTACCCGAGATACATGCACATGCGAAAGTAAAGGACAAAAGCAGATATGGAAAGTGGTACCATTGACTTGTCGTTGTCCGACTCTCCATCCTTTATATGGAGAATGTGTTTCAAGACAAGTTTTCTCGCTAGTGTGACAATTGTGGCAATGGTTCTGATTGGGTAAATATCACTACTCTGTGCAAGCTAGCTGATAGTCACGTCCGAGACGAAATGATATTATGAACAAACATCGGGAATTTTTTCCACAATACTTGTTTCGTTGAGCGAAATAATCCGATCACAATCACCACGATCATATACTGTTTTGGGCAATATATTAAAATTTGTAATGGATATCTCATTACCCAGCAATATCTTTTATGCATGTTTCTGGACAAGCTCTGTAGGAATACTCAGTGTCACTATCATCATGGCCTCCTTGTCTGTCATGTCAACACTCATAATGGATCTAGTTTTGTTTGATTTGTCCAAGTAGGTGCTATAGACGACTATTATGTCCCCGACGAACACTTGTCTAGTTCGGCAGTTGTTCAAGCCCTCTATTGATAGTACTTTGGGTGTTACAACTCTAGACCTGGTGACAATTTTTTAACAGGAAAACTAAAGTGAATGGTAGTGTGCATTTTTTTTTGTATTCTTTTTTCACTGGCATAAATCTACAAGTACATGCATAGCTTCAATGAACTATGGAGCCAGAGTTTTGCAACCACACCTCTTATTCTGCGAAACATGTGTTATGTTCAGCGTCTCGTTTGTACTTGTTGATACTTCTTGTGAACTGCAAACCATGCATTGCAGATGACATCAGCATATTCATCATGCCATAGATGAATAAATAACCGAGGATATTTGTCTGGTAAACATACTAAGAGCAGAGCGTATGCATCTTTACCTTTGGCCTTGTCGATCTGCTGATGTCTGGGATGAATGACTACTCATGGCCATGTCACTAGTCCAACTTTTTCTGATGCAAGTATGTGCAGATGAACAACAGGACTAAACAAACATATGCATTGAATATTATCCATCAGAAGGACTAAACAAGCGTAAAATTGTATGCATATGATTTTTTTAACTAGAAAAATGTGTAACAATAAACTGGGCATGAGGGCGGGGCACCACAACCAATCTGTATATCACGGACCCCTGGAAGCCAAGGGAGCAATCTTGAACCCGTCAGCCCAGCACCCACAATTGAAAAAGTGAGTAAGTATGGAATAAGGTAGAAGCGTGACCATAGATGTGAAGCTGTTAGTTTGCCAACTGGCACACCAAGGCATTTTTGGAAAGACCACTAAGAAAATCAATTAGAAAACAAAAGGGATAATAGAAAATGGAAAAAGTAGAAATAGGGAGGGAAGAAAGGGCCATTGCTGGAAAGCCATAGTTTTCAAGTCTAATATTATATGCCCCCACCCCGTTTGTATATTTAATTTACCAGCACAGTTGGTATACCTTTTAGAAGATTTTACCATAGAACCCTCTGTTGTTGCACATAACAATTCATCTTCCTGTCCAACCAACATGTTTCTTCCAAGGTACCAATGTCGAGTATGCAATGGACATGAAGGAAAGTTAGTATGAACATAGTCATGTAAAAGAAAGAGAAACATGTCTAATTATTCCATTGTAATAGCAAGAAAAATACGCAAAATATATTATATTTTAAGGAAGAAAAGAAGGGGGAAAAATAAAAATAAAAAAAGGTGCAAAGCAGCAGAACAAGCACAACAAATATACACAGTAAATGAAAAAATGAACACTGGAATATGAAATAAGAGCACATGTATCCACTTCTGTAATTCCTCGGCTACATTCCCGCCAAAGAGTTCATCGTCCTCTCCAGCCATTCTATTTGTTTAAATGTAGCAATGCAGTGAAAACACAATGGACATGAAGTAGGTTAGTATGCAGGAATGCATGTAATGAAGATACAATAAACTAGGTGAACACATATACAGATAATAAATTAAATACAAAACACCGCAATATGAAATAACAATACAAGCATGCACCTTTCTATATCATCTTCAAGCGATGCAGTCAAGACTCTGTCGTTTTCTCCAACTATTCTGTTTGTTTGAATGTGGGAATGCACAAAATACAATGAACATGAATGGAAGATGCTATGCACCGGACAACAAGTAATATGTACATACATTAAAAGAGACTCAATGAATAGTTTAAAACATAGGCAGAAACATGAACCTTTGCGCTTCTCCATCCATAGCTGTGAATATGTAATTTCTTTTTCCCTGCCCAAAATATATTACAAGCCACAAAATATTATGAAATTGCATGGCCGTAGATAAACGATTTATGGTTTTCCGTGGAAAAGTATCCAGATATGCTTCCATAGATTGAAATACATGTTCTTTATCCTCTACACAGACTGTTGTTCCCACGATACAAGATTTTGGTTTTCCGTGACAAACTAACCAGATATGCTTCCAGACATGGAAATATAATTTTGCAGAATCTTTGTTGTACATATCATATCTCAAGCACAAGACAGATTATATCATGGGAACACCAGTCTGTGTAAAAGACAAAGAGCATGTATTGTCATATGGGCACATTTGACCATATATGGTTTATAAACGCAGCCTGCATATGCTTTATTTTAACAAAAAAAACAATGGATATTGCAATTGCACATGTACTTCTCAAAGTATTTTTCATGCAAATATTTTCTTTCATGCTAGCACTGAAGCACCAGCAAAATCTCACAACAAAATAGATATCGACCTTGCCAAACAGGGAAAATAACACAACTACATGTCGACTCGTGGGTGCAAGGGTTGAACACCGTAAAGCGGCCAAAAACCAATAATAATCCAAAAAAAAAAAACAACTCCAACCACCAGCGCAGGACCCCAACCCTGCAAAGCCGAATCAAACAAAATAAAACAGCAAGCATCAAACCAGTGAGAAAGCACGAACATGCCCAACTACAGCCCCACGGCCCCAAAGCGTAAACCTGAGGAAAACAAACAGAACCAGCAACCCACAACCAATGAACCAACGAACAAGCAACACCACCGAACCAATAAACAACATATGTATCTCCAATGATTACGAAACTACAACTGAAGCACAGAAGGAACCAGAAACATACGATGACAATGCCAGTAGAAATAAGAAAACATTATTACTTCCAAACTGCAAACATTGAACAACAAGAAAGGAATAGAAAATGAAACTATGGCATGGAAACTTACTCCGAAACGATGAAAGGTAGAAGCGCAGGTCAAATTGTGAACCAAACAACACCAAGCAACAACCGACAAACTAGCAAAAAAGAAGCACTCACTGAACTAGTAAACAATGTATGTAGCTTCAACGATGACGAAATTGCATTACAAAGCTAGAAGAAGGATGAAGCATAGAATGACTATTCAAATGGCAGTGGACAACAATATTGTGCAAAATCACTGCAACATTGTATGGAAAATTTCGAGGAAAAATGTACTCCGAGAAACGTATTTAGATAAACATTTAAGGTTGTTAGGTTGTGTAAGGACCTCGCGGTATGCAAACATTTAAGYTGTCAGGACTTTTGGAGGACCTCGCGTCATGTAAACATTTAAGCTGTCAGGCCTATTCAAGCACCTCAAAAAAAGTGTCAATACATTTCAATACAAATACATGCGGCAAGGACGTTATAAACTTTGGAATTCTCGATCACTACAAAGCTTGGATATCTAAACATTTCAATATGATTAGTACAAATAAAAACTTACGGATATACTCACGTAGAAGAAAATGGTAAGACAAACATTTGAACTAATGCTAGCATTAATCCACCTTCAAGCAATACATAGGAAAAATATATGATTCAAAAAGACTATATATGATAAAAAAGTTTGGATATGTTACCATATAAAACATTGGGAATAACAAAGCCAACAATAAGAACTCTAATCTCTTATCCAATCAGATCAGTACATATATGGTACTTTTTATTATATAAAAATCTATGTTTTTAGGTCCCTAGCTCCAACAATACATATTATGCAAATATTTGTGGTCAAAGGACAAACTAATATGTAGTCAACGAATTATCGATCGCTATAGTCCCTCTATGCCTACAGCATGGAATAATAAAATAAGATCTATAAAAGAAATATCATGACCCATCAACACTTTGATTACAAATAAATATGTACAAAACAATTAGAACAAAATAATCCAAATATGTACGAAACAATTAGAAAAAAATAATCCAAATATGTAAAAAATAATTAGTACAAAATATTTATAATAAAATAATCATAAAATAAAAAATCCAAATGCTTATAAGAATGATTAAAACAAAATAACTATAATAAAGTAAGAGGTATAGTTATAACTAATAATCATACATTTGTTTGCACTAAAAAAACATGATAATGATGATAATGTATATTATAAGTCAATTTAAAGTTTGCAGTATGTAATATATATGGAAGTATGTCTCGAGGAGGTAATCAAAGAGGCAACCATCATAACTAAGAACAAAAGTAAAAAAATGTGCAATGGCCTCGACTAAAACACCCACTCATAAATATTCTACATCATATTGTGCATGAATATAAAATAAAAAGAGATAAGGGTGATATTATGAGCAAGCAAATACTAGATCATGGGAGGAGGTTGGTTTATTCATATAAGGTAGCGCCCTACCCTAAGATAGGAGGATTAACATAAATGGGATGAACTAGGTCCAACCCATTGGTGGAAGGATCTATAGACTTAACGACCTCTGATATGGCAAGAGCCAATGTCATAAAATGCATGGCATTGCATGGTGGGCCAACACCGGTTCCACTCACAACTCTCACGAATTGTCTCCTTTCTCAGTGAAGGAACCTATTACTTTGGGAACTTAGATGGGAACTTGAAGGATTGGGATTTTGTGGTAGTCTAGGCAGGTTAGTTGGGTCACAAGGGCCAAATGGGCCAACTAGGACATGAGGATCAGTTGGCACTTTATTCATATTGCACAGGGCATTGTTCCAAAACTCCAACAATTGTTGTAAATGCTCCATCTTAGCTTAATTTTTTGCATTTGCATCATGATCTACATTATTACGTCGATACATACCAATGTTCCATCATACCATGAAAAGCTTGTGTGATGAATCATTTGCATTAAATAACACATCATTTCTCATCTTCCAAAGAAATAAGAGGATATTAGCATCGATAAGCATCCATATAGATCAGAATTCAATCAACCACAACAATCAATCGCCAAGTAAGGTACCCCACCATGTGATGAAGGTTGGGAGACATTGATGGGAGAGGGACTCATCCAATGCCTATACAACCTTTGCTAGTGGGCAAAACTAGAATAGGTGTTTTAGGATCTCCGTTCTTCCACATTGTGATCAATGCAAGTTGGACATACCCAAGTAAGTTAGTCTCTTATTTGAGGGGAGCCCTCCCATAGCCAGACACAGTGAAAAGAATGTATTTTTGGGTTCCGATATCGGTTTCCAAATACTATGAAGTCTATATAACCAAGTTTTATGTTTAGAACTCAACCTCTAATACTTGTTCATGAGGCTTTTGAGGAAGGACATGGAGTAAATCCATTTGTATCCCATGGTTTCTTTATATCTAGTAAAATATGTGGCCTTTCCCCAACACTAGTCCTTCCACCAAGGTCAAGGTGTCGAGAGGCAAACCTTTAACATTAGACTCTTAGGAATGACCCCTTGGATGTGATTCAAGATGAATTTATTTGCATTGGCCAACAAAAATTTCATTTTAACCTTAACCTAGGGGTGCCAAGATCAGAGAGTTCATTCAAAATATCATCATCATACTAAGAACCAAATCTAGAAACTAAAAACAATGATCATTGAATAGCATGTCAGACCAAAGAGATGTGTTGGCCCTTGACCAAGTTTTGAGGAACACTTGGTCATAATTGACCGTTTTGGACTTCGACACCCTGTCAAAGATGGAGCACCAGGAAAAGCAGAGATCGTGGGATATCGGTCCACATTGGGCCTCTTTTAGGGTTTTGGGTTAATGTAATGGGAAAGGGATGTTGGCCCATGGGTTTACCCATGCTTAGAACCACTTTTGTAATATATAAATAGATACTTAGGCAATGTAAGGATGCTCGATGGCTTAGTGCTAGTAATTAGATCTGTGTGATTGGATGTGGATTGTAAATGCTCTGTGCGTGATTGTAAGAGGCTTGCAGAGCTAAGTGTAAGTGGTTGTAGGAGGTTGTGAAAGGCTTAGTGTTGAAGCGCAAGGAATAAGGATCTAGCGAGCTGTGCAGATCTTCTGTCATGTGTGGAGTAAGGATTGTTAGGGCTCTGTGCTGTAACTGCTTGACCAAGATAATAAAGAAGAAGAGTTGGTGGACGTAGCCCCAGGGTGGGGGTGAACCACATAAATCTGTGTGTGATTCTTTGTGATTTGGTTCAATGTGTTTATTTCTTCTTCTACTAAGTGCTTTGATATATTTAGGTAGATCTACTTATGCTTTGTGCTCTTAGATGTGTATGAATGTTAGATCTGATATGTATGAGGATGCTTAGTGCTGATCTACTAGGATTTGATCTATTTTATTGTTGCTAAGTGCTTGGATTAGTATGGATGTTGCGAAGCTCTATCTTCTAAGCGAAGTGGTTATTGAATGTATCTTGAGGAAATAACGATACTAGGTGCTCTAGTAAGTTGTATAATCACATATCTATGTCCCAACTAAGGTTGCAGACACCTGAGTCTTGCAACCACCCCTGCCTCTACCTCGGGCGAGACTTCATCTACTTCACAAGTGTTGCCAAAAGGGTCGGTAGTTAGGGTTTTGTTGGTGCACTCTTGAGCATTGAACCCTGGGTCTGCCCCAATGCCAACAAATGGTTATGTTGTTGGGACCTGAAACTATGATTGTTGGGAACTAGAGAAGAAGAAACTTTGTGCAAAAGGAAGCTATGTGCATAGATCTGTTTCCCTAGTGTGCAGCTTTTTACTCGACCTGTGAAGCTTTGTGCCAGGATTAAGGTCATATCTGAAGAAAGGAAGATCAGATCTAAAGGAAAGAAGTGAGATCTGAACGCTCTGTGCTCTAAGAAAAGTAAAAGTGAAATTTTTTGAAAGAAAGAGGTCAGACCTTCAGAGAAGAGGTAAGATATGTAAGCCCCGTGCTCTAATAAAGGTAAGAATAGTTAAAATTTCTTAGATCTGAAAGTTTTGTGCTCTGTAGAAGTAAGATAAGTCGAAATTTTTGTTTCTAAAGTATGGATCTAGGTGTTTTTGATAGATTTTGTCCTAGCTTAAAACCTAGGGCATTAATAGATGAAAGAAATATTGATATGAATAGATCTGATAGATATGTTATACCTATGCATAGAAAGAATGTTTGGACTAACAAATGGATGCAGGATCTTAGAAAGAAATTTGTGTAGGCTAGTTACCATGATCATGATGTGAAGTACAAAAGAAGTTGGGGATCATTTAAGAGAAAGAGAGGATTAACCCTATGTTACAGTTGCTGAAAACCAGGCCATCTAGCTAAGGAATGCCCTGGTGGAAAACCCAGTTTTCTCTATTGCAAATCTTTGGATCATGAACTATTGGATTTCCCTATAATGATTTATAAGTTTGAAAGAATGAATCTACATGAAGAAAACCCTAGGATAGCCCCTAAATTTCATAACCAAGGAATCAGAGAAAGTATTGATACATATGAAAGAAACACTGAGGGAACATAAAGATGTCTGATTACCAGAAATATTCAAAGAAAAGGAAAAAATTGAAGCAAGACTAGGGGACTTTGACATTGACTGTATTCTTGATGAAGAAACACAAGTGAACATTATGACAGAAAGAACTTGGGAAGTTATAGGGAATCCTACCATGATTCCTTCGCTAGGAGGAATAGGACTATTCAGAGGAAAACTGGTGATGTTATGTGGAAAACTCGCTCAGATACCTATGACAATCAATGGAACTTTGACTGAAGAAGATTTCGAGATTATTAAATTTATTGAGGACAACACCTCGTTCACTATGTTACTTGGAAAACCTTGGACTGAGAAAGATCAAACCAGAAAGAAGGAAGAATAAAAGGTATTTGTGGGCCCTTGGTTATGTAAGGAAGTGAATAACAAGGAAGGAAGGGTAAAAAACGAGCTTCGTGGGAGACACAATAACTGCCACTAAGTCGAAGTGAGAAAAAGAGCAGGAAAGATGGAGTGAAGTGCGGAAAAGAAAGCCATTGGACGAGGAGATCAGAGATGACAGATCAGAAAGGAAGAAGGATCGTGGACAACTCAGCAAGCAGAGAAAATCCATCATTGGATTCTTTGGAGCACTGTGTGATGAAGAAGGAAAGACAGGCTGGTGAAGCTCGGAAAAAGAGGGTCAAGTTGACCTAGGGTTTTGGTACCTAGGTTTCGACCTAAGGCTGTCAGTGAGGGATTGTAATGTATAAATAAAGGTCAAGAGGCCCTGGGTTGTGTTGTTCATTGAGTATTGGTTTGATATTGTTGTTATATCTTTTTGGTGAAGAGAGAGGATTGTATTGTGAGATCTTCAGCTGTGTGCGAAGGTCAAGTCCTGTCGATGGGTGCGCATGAAGGGGAGAGGAAGAGAGAGAAGAAAGAAGATCTGCTAGCTGAGAGCGCAGATAAGAACTGTATGCTTTACCTTAATAAATCATAAGCACAGTTCTGTGGATGTATCCCTAGAGAGAGGGTGAATCACGTATATTTGTGTTGTATGTGTGATTGATGCTTGGATCTCTGTCATTGTTATATTGTTAGTTGCAGTCTTATGTTTAGATCAGATCTATAGCTACGCAGGATAGACCTAACTGGTAAGTGATATATGGATGTTGTATTGTTAATGTGTTAGATCCACTTGATATTCCCCTGGTTGTAGACATCCTTGTCCTGCAACCCCCCTCTTAGCTGCTTCGGGTGAGAATACATCTTCTTCGCAGGTGCTACTGAAAGGGCCAGTAGCCAGGACTTGTTGGTGCACTCTTGGAGTGAACCTCGAGTCTACCCCTATGCCAACAAATGGTTGTGTTTCCAGGACAAGAATCTGTGTAAGGGAATGTCAAGGTGTTTCCCATCGAAGACAGAGATTCAGAAGTGGATAGAGGATCAAGAGAGGGACTTCGCTGAAGCCCAAAACAAGAACCCTAAGCTAAGTACTGAAGATTGGCTGTAGAGACACATCTTCACCAATATTCACGAGATCTTCTTTGGAGGAATCTATAAAGAGCTATACGAGTGGTTAACTAGGTTAGTCGATACCTAGTTTGAGATTAGATCTAGACCTCCCGTGGTCTAGACATAGGAGTTGATTAAGAATGTTAAGAGAATCGACAACGTTGTATCAAGGGTTATAGATCACTGGTTCTATAGTACCATTGGAGGGTATATCACCGAATTTGTTGTTGACAGAACATAATCATATAGCCAGTCCGAGAGATACTTCTTCAAAGGACCCAGAGGAAAATGTTTACAATTTCTGAAGCTAAGAATCAAGATTTTGTTACATGAAGAGAACGTCTTGAAGATACAATAGATTGGTTGGATCCGAAAAGGCTAATGTTCAAGAATTCAGACAGTGACAACGACATAGAGGTTGGACATACGCGCAGTGGGAAAGTATTTCGAGGGGTTCACCTTGAGAACATGTTCAAGAAAAACTACAGGGAAAAGGGTTTCTACAACGGAGAAGAGGTAGCTCTGACAGACAAAGAACATTCAGAACCCACCAGAGCAGAGGAAGAGGAAGCTGAAAAACTTTTCCAGAACAAGCCAAAAACATCAAGAACCGCACAGACCACTGAAGTAAGTAATATCAATCCTTCTTTTATTTCAGAAATGCTAAGTAATTAGAATATTCCAAATCATCAAAGTCCAAAGACTACTATTACTAGTAGTTCAACATCTACTCAAATAGGAAACCTAGGCTGCTCTATGGAAGACGAGATGAGGATCCCTATCTTCAAAGGAGACAGATCTGAAGATCTTTATTAACATTGGTTCCTATGCGAGGTCGTATGGAGCACTAAAAATATTACTGATGAAGATGTTAAAAGAAACCAGTTTATCACTACATTGAGGGATCGTGCGTTGAGCTGGTACATGAAGCTTGTCCAAGGACTTGTGCAGCCTAAGCCACTAAATGAGATCAAGAACGTGTTGGTTGTGGAGTTTAAAAAACCTAAGTCAGAGTCACAGTGTATCACTAAGCTAAAGGAGATCAAACAGAAGGTAGCCAAACCTATTTGGGAGTTCAATCAGAGATTCAAGACCCTAATAGACCGATTGACTTTTAAGATCCTAGATGAGCAGAACAAAGAATGATTCATCACTTCTCTTTTACCACACATCAGATTTCCCATGATACAATAGAATATTGCATCACATGAAGAAGCTTTGGAGATCGCCATGAAGCTTGAATCAGCACCTATGGGAGAATCTAGCTCAGGCATGAGCCAGATCTTGAGCCAACTGACTAGTTTGTCTCTGCAGGTAGAGGATATGAATAAGGACAAGGGGAAGGACAAAAGAGAAGATATCTAGTGTGTAAGATGCAGATCTGAAGGTCATGATAAAGAACACTGTCCCCTGTTTCATGAATATTTGGCCTCAGGAGCACTGAGCCCCTTGAAGCAAGTTAACCTGCCCTGGTGTGAAGTATGCAGAAACCGACATCACCCTGGTGAGTGCTATTATATGCAGAAGTATGTTCAGACACCCAAAAACTTGTACTGCACATTATGTAAGTCCATAGGGCACGATGATAGATATTGTAGGGATTTTGACCTGATGCATGAAAGATCAAGAGACATATACAAGATCCAAGGCGAAGTACACCAAGAAGGAAACAATGCACAGTATAATTCTCCAGGAAAAGGAAGCTTCAATCCTCATGGTGGATACAGAGGATGAGGACGAGGAGGAGGTATGGGTCGAGGCTGAGGACAAATAATTTATTACAACTACGCGCAGCTAAGACATTTAGCGAGGGACTGCTAGAACCCTTGCACAACCTGCAGTTATTGCAACTCCTTCGAGCATGTCATCGAGGAATTCCCCTTGCTGCTAGCTAAGCTTCAGGAAAGATGAGGACCTCAGAAAAACTGACAAGTGAAACTAATATATGTTGAACCTCATGGAGCCGACCCTAGAGTCACTGTTATCACTCGAGGAGGAGTTGCTATAGGAGAAGACAAAGCATCCCAAGGAAAGACTGTAGACGACCACGAAGTCAGGAAAGCTACAGAGAAGACCCCAACATTCGATGCTAAGAAAGAAAGACATATATTTGAGGAGGAAAGAAAAGAGTTCAAAGGAGATCAAGGGTCTTCATCAAAGAAACAACTAGAAATCAAAGAATATGGCATGCCTCGGGCATTTTATCCATCTGCGTCGCCAACAAAAGGAAAATAGGTAAGAAAACTCATGGAATTATTGTGCACTTGTGTTAAGATGATTCAAGATAAAAGCGTTGTACAAGAATTACAAGATTTAATCAAGCAGTATGAGCTAGGAAAGATAGACTCCTTACTGAATAGGGTAGTGCACCAAATTGGGAAAAGGAGAAGGAAAAATAAAGAATTACACCTGAATGCTCAAATAGGAGAATATGATATAGACTATGTGGTCCTTTACTTAGGGTCGAAGGTCAATGTCATGACGAAGCAAACCTGGGGCCCTGATGGGAAAACCAAAGTTGATCTATTCCCCTATCAGGCTTAGAATGGCTAATCAACAATCTGTCAGCCCATTTGAATGATTGGAGCATGTCCCTGTGGACATCGATGGAGTTAGAACCTTTGCAGATTTTGAAGTAATTGAAATTTTTGATGACAGTTGCCCTTATCCTACACTATTAGGAATTGATTGGGCCTTCGACAATTCTACTGTTGTTGATCTAAAGAAGATGCGTATGACATTTGAAATAAATGGCCTTAGGGTCATTGCACCTTTAGATCCAGATGAGGGTCCTCGATACACATAGACTATCAGAGAAGAAGACCACGCGTACGAACTAGAAAACATCTACAAACTAACAGCCAGAAAATAGGATTATATCAATCCTACAACCGATGGGAATCTGAGCTGGCGAAGTGATAGTGCATGTTCATCAAACTCAGAAGAAGCGCTGGAGAACTGGAAGAACCAGATGTATGAAGTCTCTACCAGAAGATGTGCTGGACTAACCAGAGAGGTTCGCTGGATCGGCACAACAATGAGTAACTTAACCACATTTGATGGGATGAACTCTTTAGAAAACTTCATATCAGAGTTTGAAACAAGTGTACCAACACAACAAAGGCTGTTGGAAATGGATGAGGCCATGAAATCCACACCAGCAAGATGGTGGGGGACGCACAAAGGAAACATCACAGACTGGACACAATGTTGAACATTGATGACAGAGTGATTCTCAACACAAGTAGGAAGTTGTGAAGTGAGGTACACAGGTAGAAGTTGCCCAAAGGACCACGTGTGAAGATACGAAGAGGCCTGGAGTGACATTCCTCGAGAACAATGGGTGCACAAATTCATTAACACGTTGGACACGATCCCTATCAAATGGTACCTTAAAATGGAGTTGTGCCTCGTCACTTTAGATTGGGAAGGTATGATCCAGAATTTTGTAGCCACCTTTTTGTTTGAAAGTGAATTTCCTTGAATTTCCTTCAGTAGACCAAGCATTACAGATAGTGAGATAGAAAGTATTTAAGGAGGCATTTGGCCTCCCTTTGGAGCAAGAAGAGGATGAATGGATCGCACCATTCCAGATATTGCAAGGATGTTACAACATTAATGTCGATGAAGATGACGATCCAAGGAAGGTAAACATTGCTGAGACAGAAGGCCACAGAAATGTGGAAGGACCAGGAGTTGAGCTGCCATTCATAGGACAGACGATCAAAATAAAGAAAGTCAATATTGGGACAGAGGACACACCGAAGCTTTCCAATGTCGGAGATTATTGGGATGCTGCTACCATTAACAAGATTACAGAGTTATTGCACGAATATCAGGACTTGTTCCCGACCAATTTCACTGATATGAAGGGAATCAAAGGACCTATGGGTGAGATGAGGATACCTTTGAAACCAGATGTGAAGCCAGTCAAGAAAAGACCTTACAGACTGAACCCGAAATACAAGGAAAAAGTGAAGATCGAGCTCGACAGAATGCTGGAAGCATGGATTATTGAACCTATCGAAGAGTTGGAGTGGATCATCCCTATGGTGTTACAAGATAAGAAGACAGGAGATATCAAGATCTGTGTGGACCTCAGAAAGTTGAATGATTCCTGCCTGCATGACCCTTTCCCTACACCATTCACAAAAGAAGTGTTGGATAACGTGGGAGGCCAAGAAGTATATTCTTTTACAGACGGATTTTCAGGATACCATCAGATCCACATTGCCAAGGAGGACCATCATAAGACTACATTTTCCACGGAGTGGGGATCCTACCAATATACAGTAATGCCATTTGGATTCAAGAATGCCCCAGCCATCTTTTCCAGGGTGGTGGTCGAAGCGTTCAAAGAATTTTTGCATAAATTTTTAGAAGCATACTTTGATGACTGGACTGTTTTTAGTTTGTTGAAAAATCATATTGAATGTCTAAGGCTAATGTTGGAAAAATGCAGGCAGTTTCAAATTGCTTTGAATCTGAAAAAATGCATCTTATTCTCACCATTTGGAGTACTATTAGGTAATATTGTATGCAAGAAAGGATTGCTAGTTGACCCAACTAAAATTGCAATTATAGTTGATTTGCCACCTCCTACTTCAGTCAAACAACTGCGCACTGCACTGGGCCATACTGGATATTACAAGAAATTTATCAAAGGATATGCCCAAATTACAACACCGATGGAGAAGCTACTGAGGAAGGACTGCCAGTATGAGTGGACAGATGAATGTCAGCAGAGCTTCGACACACTGAAACAAAAGATGGTTACAACACCCATTCTGGCTTTTCCAGATTGGAGCAAAGAAATCCATGTGCATGTCGATGCATCTTCTCTTGCATTAGGAGTAGTACTGTCACAACCTGGAGAAGGGGACATTGATCATCCATTAACATTTTCCAGTAGGAAGCTATGCACAACCAAAGTTAATTACACCACTACAAAGAGAGAGGGACTAGCCATGGTGTATGCACTACAAAAATTCCGCCACTACTTATTGGGAGGACACTTTAAAATGTTTACTGATCACTCCGCACTAAAGTACCTAGTCAACAAGCCAGTGTTGGGGGGGTGAATATGAAGCTGGCTTCTGCGGTTTCAAGAATATGATTTTGAGATCATAGTTAAGCTAGGAAGAATGAACAAGGGCTCAGACCACTTATCAAGGTTGGAACATGGTGAAGAACCTACCAGTTTGGAGGATACATTACTGGATGCATAGCTGCTCGCCATTAGAAATATTGATGACCACTTCGCAGACATAATCTAATTCCTGTCAACAGGAATGGCTCAAAGTGAGTATACAATTCCTCAAAAGAAACAGCTAGTGGTGTGTGCTGCATATTTTTCACTTATAGCTGGACAAATGTACAAAATGGGATCGGATGAAATATTAAGGAGGTGTGTTATGGATACAGAGTGAGCATTGATCCTCGCAAAAGCTCATGAAGGCACCACAGGAGGACATTACGTAGGGAAAGAAACTGTGCAGAAGGTTCTGCGAGCTAGCCTTTGGTGGCCTATGTTACACAAAGATGCTAAAGAGTATGCCAGAGCATGTGATGTATGCCAGAGAATTGGAAAACCATCCCAAAGAGATGAAATTCCATTAGCACCGTAGATGACCCTACAAGCATTTGAAAAGTGGGCCATTGACTTCGTGGGACCTATAAACCCACCAGGAAAGCGCACAGGATCAAGGTACATTATTACTGCGACAAAATACTTAACCCGATGGGCCGAAGCCAAAGCAATCAAGGAATGTAGTGAAACTACAACTACACATTTTATATTTGATGACATAATAACCAGGTTTGGATGCCATAAGGTCCTTATGAGTGATCAAGGTACACACTTCATCAATAAGACAATTGAAGCCCTGAATGAAGAATTTAAAGTCCACCATCAGAAGAGTACACCATGCCATCCACAAGAAAAAGGAACGGTTGAAGCATTCAACAAGATCTTGGAAACAACATTAACAAATATTTGCAGCGTGAACATGGATGATTGGGATTTAAGAGTACTAGCAGTAGTCTGGGCTTATAGAACCACTTGCAAGAAATTAACAATGCAGACCCCCTTCAAGTTGGTTTATGGTCTTGAAGTTGTTGTCCCAATGGAATACTTAGTACCAAGCCTAAGAATTGTTGCATTTACAAACATGGATGATACCAGCGTTGTTCACGAGAGGCTTGCAGAGTTGGTTGAACTGGAAGAGGAAAGATTTGTTGCAAGATTCCATCAACAAATTCAGAAGGAACGAGAAAAGGCCTATCATGACAGGCACATCAAGAAGAAGACATTCAAGAAAGGTAATTTAGTATTGATGTATGACAATAAGTTTATCAAACACCCTGGGAAGTTAAGAACGCATTGGCTCGGACCATATGAGATTGCCTATGTTACAGAAGGAGGAGTTGTGCAACTGAAGACATTGAAGGGAAACTAGAAGGAAGGATTGGTGAATGGGAGTCGACTGAAGTTATACTATGATAACCAGCTACCTCACATCTCTCAGTAAAAGCATGAGGAAAAGGGTCCAGGTACCAGGTGCAATTGAAACTGGGTACCAGACACAGAAAATATAGTCTGCACAAGGATGGAAAGGAGGCATAAAGCAGAAAGCAAGGGTTGCACTGCACAGTCCAAAGTTGAAGTAAAACCATAGGATCAGATATGAAGTGCCTCGGGACAATTCATAGGTGAGTGTTGGGGGCTTGTTGGCCCTTCGTTATGGAAGGAAGTGAAGAACAAGGAAGGAAAGGTAAAAAGCAAGCTTCGTAGGAAACACAGTAATTGCCACTGAGTCGAAGTGAGCAAAAGAGCAGGAAAGATGGAGCGAAGTGCGGAAAAGCAAGTCGTTGGACGCGGAGATCAGGGATGACAGATCAGAAAGGAAGAAGGATCGTGGACAACTCAACAAGAAGAGAAAATCCATCATTGTATGCTTTGGAGCACCGCACAATGAAGAAAGAAAGATAGGATGGTGAAGCCCGAAACAAGTGGGTCAAGTTGACCTAGGGTTTTGGTATCTAGGGTTTTGGCACCTAGGTTTCAACCTAAGGCTATCGG
>ML782949.1:392299-439205 GCA_009831015.1 Picea engelmannii | reverse complement strand
ATCCATTACATAGTTACTTACTTAATCCATCGCGCCATGAACGAAAGACACTTTTGCTAAATCGTGAATTTGAGCCCACAGATTACCTGAATTTTGAACAGTGATTACTTCGCCCTTACTATGTACCTTACTACAGTGCCTATGTTACTATGAGAACCTGAGCTATTGATCCTAAGAATATATGTCTGATGAATTTAGCACATTTGAAGAATCTGTAAGAGAGGTACTCGCTAGACTCAAAGCCGAAAGAGTCATGTCAGAACAAGGATTATCTACAGGTTTACAGGCATCATTGACAAGAGGAGTGCAAGCCTCCCCGTCGACTACTTGAGCAGGAACATCCCGAACCCATGCAGAAAGAAGAACCAAACATAAATATGATATGGCCAACGCGAAATTGGTCCCATCCATCCTACCTGCTTACATACCACCTCTGAGCGATGCAATCAACAGAGATAGTGTGCCTAGAGACTTTGAGTACACTCTAGTCACTGCGTACCTTCCGAAAGGGGTATGCGCAGATCATGACAAGACCGCAGTGTTGAAGTTTAGTGACTTCAACCTAGGGGATCAAAAATTCTACAGCACACTTTCCCCGTACAAGTACCTAACCAGAACCAAGGGAAAGAATTCAAAGATCGTCCCTCAGCAATGGACGATGAACCTCGCACAGTCCACTTTTCTCAACGTTATGAAGATACCACACTTCGACAGACACCAGGAGGTGAATGCTTGTGTGAAGATGCTATTGGCAAGTTACCATGGATGATACTTATGGTTGAACCATCGTATAACAGTTGATCCAGCACTGATCAACCGGATCACCAGGCTTATCATGTAGGGCCTTGATCCCCATGAGTATTATCCTGGAAAGACCGTGGACCGCGCTCTTGTTCAGAAAATCAAAGAATCCTATGGTGATGTTGAGAAAGGAGTGCGAGGCTACAAGGTAAATTCCATTGAAAGTGGTGCAATGCGCCTTGACTGTCAACTGATCATAGGGAAGTTGGTACGCAAGAATCGACCCACGCAAGTATCCAGCTTTGTAGTCGACCTCACAGGAAAGTGTGCAAAGGGACTAAAGATGAACTGGGCAAAGTACCTGGTGAATCAACTACAGATTTATTGCAGAGAAGCCCAGGATCAGGGGCATGAATTTCATTTTAGCTGGCTTTTGATACTTATAGCTTTTGTTGCATGGGAGCTATCGAAAGGTGCAACCTTCCCGGACATTGACCCCTTTGAACCACTTGCGGTGAATTTCAGTACCCTGTGGTACTCGAATGACATGAACAATCAGTGGTAATCCAATGTCGTATTTCACACCTACTACACCCAGTTGAAGCTCGCCATCCAGTCCGAGCCTCGCGTGACCCCGAATACTTTACAGAGGTTTTTACATTTGATAAAGTTCAGTGCAGACCACCATTTTATCTATCTTATAACACACGTTGATGAGAACATGGAACAACTTCAGTCGTATTATAAGCTGACAGAAGAAGACCTAGAGGAAATCACCAAGGAATGGTCGACGTACCTTCTTATTCTAGCCGACCCCACAGAAGTGTCCGACATTGAAATCCTAGAAGCTGCACAGAATACACCTGGACCCAGTAAGACAAAGAAAACAAAGCAGACAAAGAAGGATGAGGATATCCAAGATGTAGACATCAGATATGTAAGAACTGCATCCATTACACCAGAGAAAGGAGGTAATGGCGAAGACTTAGAGGAAGTCGAACAGAGGTCAGGAGACAAAGTAGAAAACATAAAGAAAAGGAAGAGTTCGCCTTTGGAACCTTCCTCCCGAAAGATATCAACAACACCCGTGACTAAGTTGAAGACCACGCTCACTCCAAATGACTTCAGTTTTCTCATCGCAACTATGAACGAAGCCATAGAAGAGATAACAGAAAAGAAGGAAGCTAAGAAAGACACAATGTACCACAGAGTCGAGATCGAGCTCCAAGGAGTACAACAAGCTCTCCAGTCTAGCCGCGCAATCTCCTTTGTGCCCCTACCAGAAGGAACAACTGAAGAAGGAAATGAACCAGTTCAACTCCACAATATTGCTGACACAGTCGAAGTACGCCTTCATAAAGTACATGAAGAAATAGCGCAGGCCACCCAGGCCTTAAAGTAAGCACAGGAGGAAATCATCGAGCAACGCCGAGACACGCAACCAAAGAAGGACACTCTCCAAGTGAAATTTGAAGAAGACAGAGTGAAGATCCAAAAAGAGAAAGAACAGTTTCTCGCGAAGCAGATTGTGATTGAAGAAGCAGTCCACAGATCATTTTTCTCTGTGACCAGCTTAGAACAAAAGGCAGAGGACCCCATAGAATGCCAAGTGATGAAGCTTTATGAATTTATTCAGCAACTTCAACAAATATTCATGGACTTAGAACTTCAGACCATACCACATACCCCACAAGAAGTGCGCGACCAAGGAGAAATAACTACCCGAAGCACCGTAGAAAGGATTAAAGCACTCTCTGAGAAATGCAAACAGTTAAGTAGTAGAAGTGCGCAAATCTACGAGAACCTAACTGAGAACCCATAATTGCATCAATTGGATTCACAACTCCAAGAGGCGAAGTACGACGCTGAAAATATACAGGTACAAATGAAGGCCCTGTCACCCGTAGATAGAATGAAGAGGCTTCCAAGGCAACGCACAGCCCAACAACAAATTCACATGCTTCAGAGTAAAGTAATGGAAGTCTCTCAACGACTTCAACCAGTGCAAGAAAAGGCATGCCAACTGTTCACTGAAGTTCAAATCCAAGGAGTAGAACTTGAACAGGTTGTGAACATAGCAGAATAACGCCTAGAAGGGGCAGTGAATGAGGCACTCATCCAGGAGTTCGCCGAGAAAGAGGCAGTAGCAAGGCGGCAGGTCGAAGCAGCTCGAGCCAAGCTCGAGGAATTTGAATAAGAATTGGTTAGACCTGAGTGACTCGAGATGAGTCACAGGTGAGTGTTGGGGGCCTATTGGCTCCTGACCAAGTTTTGAGGAACACTTGGTCATAATTGATTGTTTTGGACTTCGACACCCTGTCAAAGATGGAGCACCAGGAAAAGGAGAGATCGTGGGATCTCGGTCCACTCTGGGCCTCTTTTAGGGTTTTGGGTTAATGTAATGGGAAAGGGATGTTGGCATGTGGGTTTACCCATGCTTAGGCCCACTTTTGTAATATATAAATAGATACTTAGGCAATGTAAGGATGTCCGATGGCTTAGTGCTAGTAATTGTATCTATGTGATTGGATGTGGATTGTAAATTCTCTGTGCGTGATTGTAAGAGGCTTGCAGAGATAAGTGCAAGTGGTTGTAGGAGGTTGTGAAAGGCTTTGTGTTGAAGCGCAAGGAAGAAGGATCAATCGAGCTATGAAGATCTTATGTCCTGTGTGGAGTAAGGATTATTGAGGCTCTGTGCTGTAACTGCTTGACCGAGATAATAAAGAAGAAGAGTTGGTGTATGTAGCCCCAAGGTGGGGGTGAACCACGTAAATATGTGTGTGATGCTTTGTGATTTGGTTCAATGTGTTTATTTCTTCTTTTGCTAAGTGCTTTGATATATTTAGGTAGATCTACTTATTCTTTGTGTTGTTAGATGTGTATGAATGTTAGATCTGATATGTATGAGGATTCTTAGTGTTGATGTACTAGGATTTGATCTATTTTATTGTTGCTAAGTGCTTGGATTAGTGTGGATGCTGCGAAGCTCTACCTTATAAGAGAAGTGGTTATTGAATGTATCTTGAGGAACTAATGGTACTAGGTGCTCTATTAAGCTATATAATCACAGATCTATGCCCCAGCTAATGTTGCAGACACTTGAATCTTGCAACCACCCATGCCTCTACATCGGGTGATACTTCATCTACTTCGCAGGTGTTGCCGAAAGGGACAGTAGTTAGGGTTTTGTTGGTGCGCTCTTGAGCATTGAACCCTCGGTCTGCCCCTGTGCCAACAAGATGTCTCCTTTAAGAAATGAAGGGATATGCTTCTTAGTCCTTCCAAATGCTTTGAAGAATAAAGTTACTAGAGATTTTGACATGAGAAGGAATGAGAACAAGGGTTGTAAATATATCCATTACCATGCCCAATTCCCAAGTGGAAAACCTTTCCAAATTTGATGAATTAGAAGGAATTTATAGTCATCCTTTCACTCCATAGCTTGAAGGTCACCCACTTTACACAAATTTCTTGGGATTCAACCCTAGTTCAAATAATGCCTAGGCCACCAAACTTTCCTATAATGTAGCAAAGTTCCCAATTAAATCTGTCAAACCCATGTCCTTTGTCATCTTCGACCTGGAGAAAATTCTTGAGTATCATTTCAAGGCATGAGTAGGCTAATTTAGAGGGGACACAACAAGGAGAGTAGTATGCATGAGTTGTTGTCAGGATTTTTGAATAGATCTAGAATTTTGTTGCAAGAGTTAAGGGAATAGTGGTCCATTTATCTATCTTCTTCTCCACCTGCTAAACAACCACTTTTCACAAATCTCCAGCAGACACCTAAAAGGCCAAAGGTATGCCCAAAAATTTAAAGATTTGGCCTAACTTAATCCATGCCCACTTGAGAGGCCAACCAATTTGGCATAAGTCGTTGGCTCTATTTGTAACACTAAGTTTCAACCCATTGAATACTTAGTCTAGAGGCTACATTATAGTTGTGTAGACACTCCATGGTTTATGCCAAGGAACTCTAGTCCTCTAAGATTGTCAAGAAATAATCATCATAAAAATGTCCATTCACCAAGTTCCTAACGTCTAGTTCTAGAAGAGGGATTCTTTAAATTACACCTAAAATCACCTTAGCATTGAGTAGATAGCCAAGAGATTCAAATTGTAATACATACACGGATGGGGCTAGGGGGCACCCCTATCCAGTAGATCTAAAAATCCCAAGCTTCTAGAAAGAGCGTATGTAAATAGAATATGGGTTGAGGCATACACATATAGGGTTTCAACACTATTGATAAAGGATGGGACAAACCCTAGAGATTGCAACATTGTGAGAATGAAGGGCCGCTCTTCTTGGTCATAAGATTTCTCAAAATCGTGTTTTTGTAAATAATACATCAAGGTTGAATGACCTATCCCACTTCAATCCTTCCTAGGATACAACAACATTATCCAAAATATATCTCTCCCAAATGAATCTAGTTACTCCAATGCAAATGATCTTGTAGAGAATACAAGACCAAGGCTCTTTCTCTAATTTTATAGGATGTACTGTTAAGTGGAGTGATGGGCTTACAATTGGTAATATTTTTTGCATCCCCTTCCCTCAATAATAAATGTGATAATCCCTCAATTAATTCCCACACCCATGGACCTCTTGCAAAGGGCTTCACGATAAACATGCAATAAATCTAACTTGAAAAAACCCAAGCTAGCCTTGTATAACTTGCAAGGGACCGCATCAAGGTCAAGGACCTTATCATCAACTATTGCATGCAAGGTTGTTGCAATCTTATCTAAAGATAGACCTAGGTAAGAGGATCTCCTCTTCTCTTTAGTAAGCTTGCATGGAACCAAGTCAAGGAATTTTTGGGTAGCTTCTTATCTCTCAACATAGAGGCCTTTTGTTTAGAACATCGTTCTATAATTCTCTACAAGTTCCCTTTCAATTTCTTCATTTTTGGAGGTTCAACCTAGGGAGTTTTTAAGTGAATAGATATTTTCATTACCTTCCTTTGTGTCTAGAGCCTTAAATAAATCTCTTATAGGACTATTTCCAATTTTTAATCCAATGCAACCAAGTTCACATTAGAATGCCTCTTCCTAGAAATCATCATCCACCCAAAGCATATGGTGCACCTTCGTGACACAAGATTTATTTTATTCATCATAAGGGGCCCATTATAGCTCCTCCATGGGTTCCTCCAGCTTGTTGAGGATTACCTAATACAATTTTGATGAAACTAAGCAATTTTCTCACCATATTCATGCAAAAAGGAAACCGTTCTAGAGGTGGCATATTCCCGCAAAATTTCCCATCTAGTACCCCCATGTGGCATGGAAATCAAGTTCCAGATCATTTGAATATATACTAGACAGCCAAAGATTTAGAGGTGTGAAACATTAAGGATATAGTGAGTTTGAGGGATTCACATATGCTCAACTCTCCAAGCTAGTATAAACGAAATGGGTTGGTGGTCCAATTCAGTGACTATCCCAACAATATGGACTAGCCAACCTCCAATGCATCAAAATATAATGACTTTTTTCTAAGAGCAGTGCCCTATCAATTCTATGGTAAATTCATTTTGGCCCTTTGTTAATATTCACCCAAGTGAACCAAGCCTTAATAGAGTGTCCATGTTAGTGTTGGTTAGGGTCATGCATCCCATGGTAGGCATTCAAAGCTAGGTAGACTTGTTTTTCCCATTTGGTAAGCACACTAACAACACCTCTTATTTATTTTCTTGACACTCAACTATGTTGAAATTCCTAAAGAAAAACCAAGGGGCATCAAGGAGATCATTTACCATCCATCACCAAATTATTGCATGCCCTCACCATTCATTAAAATCATAAATATAGGATAAGACTAGCTATCAATCACCTAAATTGAGAAAATTCCATTCAAGTTTTTAGGATGGTCAAACCCCTAAGTAACAATAATGTTGGAAAATTGTGTAGAGACCATAATAGCAATAATGACTTTTCCCTCGAAATGATGACAACAAAAGTACTTATCCCACAACCAAATTACTAGTAGGATAGTATGGAGCCAAAAACCTATTGTATTGAATTCTTACAAACATGAAATATATGCCCCACCCATAGATGTCAACACCTAGCTTAAATTATGTTTTCTTCCAAGGTCATTCAAAGCCATAGACATTCCAAGAGGTCACTTTCATTAAAAAATTGCAACATGTCGCATCTTTGCAAGTGTTTTCGAGGTAAAAATAAACCCATCGTCATTTTAGTTATTCTATAGTTGGAGATTTAATTTGTAGCTAAGTGGTTGATTGATCTAGGAGGATATTGGTGGCCACCCACCTATTCCAACGGGCTCCTCTTGTCAATTTTCAGTGCAACACGTTCTTCTATACTTCTTTGTAATTGTGGGTTCTACACTTTCGGGGTTGTCGGAAGCCCTACACATCTTTCAGGTGGATACTAGTGGCCTTCGACCTACTCCAACTGGCTTATTTTGTATATTTTCATGTGAACACATCTTGTTGTACTTCCAGGGCCATTTTGGGTCCCTAAATAGTGCTTTTTTGGCTCGCCACAGTCAAACTATAGACGGAGTCATATTTTGACGTTGTAATGCGTACTTCTCGAAAATACCTTTCCAATAGACTATCACGCACCTAAAACCGAGATCATATGCAAAAGTTACAACCCCGGGCAGTTAATGTACTAAGTTACCCAAACAAGGCCCACATGACTTTTGGCATTTCATCTCCTAGAGTTAGGTTTTTGGATGTCTAGGGTTTTTGCATTCCTATTTATCATAAAAATCCCTTCAGAGCCTCATTGTAGTCATCTTCTTGTGAATGAGTGTATCCGTCACATCTCTTCTCATAGATAAAGTTGCCACCATTCTAGTGAGTCTTACACTCTGTATTTTTGCAGTCTCTTTACAATTCTTTCATTAATAGAAATCAAGTATTGTTGTATTTCTCTATTTCTCGCAATTTTCATGAGTATTTCATTGTAATTTATCTGATTTCATTTCATTTCAGAATTAATATGGATCAGTGGTATCCATTCTGTTAATCAATTTGTTCCGCTCCTAAATCTAGATCAGTGGTATCAGAGCAGGTTGCTCTTGATTGTTTTTCCAGCGCATGTCCTCGACAAGATCCGAGTATAGCCAGTTAGGTCTCGATTTTGTATCTCTTGAGGATAATCAGTCTCGTATGCCCAATAAACCCTCGATGGAGGCAAAAAATAAAAACGGTGGAGCAGAAGATTCTATTAACATGTTTCTTGAGCAAGCTCTCGCGCGACAAAGGGATGAAATGATGGAGAATTTTGCACACATCCTTCAACGCTTGCAGATAGCAACATGTGCATCTTCACCAAGTGGCCATTTTGGAGGAACCTCTCCCTTCAAGGTACAAGTTAATTTTGACATTCCCATATTTGAAGGTCAGATAGATGTAGATGCCCTAGAAAAATGGTTAAATCTATTAGAAGGTTATTTCTCTGTTCAAAATTTTTCCGACATGGAAAATATCACCTTCACACTCCTCAAGGATCTCCCCCATGTCAAACATTGGTGGGAAACTTATTGGGAGAAAAGTTCCATAAAGGAATTTGGAATATATGGGGCTGAGCCCACTAGGGATTTTTTTTGGATGCGGTTAAATAACAGAGCTATCCTGTTGATAACTATGATGACCAGTACATGAGATGGACTACACTATGGAAAGAGAAGAGCCAAACAGTGTTGGAGTTCACAAATACTTTCCATACCTTGCACACCAAGTTGGGTATCAAAGACTCCAAGCGACATATGGTTATGAAATACCGTGGGGCTCTGCATAGGTACATCCAAACTGAAATGGATTTCCTAAACATCTCATCATTAGGAGTTGCCTATCGATATGCTGTCAAAATCAAGAAGAAATTTAGGCACCAGAAAAAATGGGAATTCAGGTCTACAAATCTGCAACAACCAAAGCATGCTAAAGAAGGCCCTAACCAACATCCTCTAGACAACTAATCCAAGACACAAGACAAAAAGGGTAAAGTAAAGACGAATAATGACACTGGAAAGTGGTGTGACTTCCACAAAATCACCTGGCATAACACCGATGAATGTCGCTCGAAACAATCATTGGTGGTCGAGGTCAAAGAAACGAAGTCGAACCTTGATTCAGAATCCAATCCAAAAAATATTGAAAATAGAAAGATCATCGACGTAGACCCCAATGCTATTGTCATGACCATAAAAAATCAACTAGAAGAACTAGTAGATCCTGAGGAGGGGGAGCGCCTCTTCCATTCACAGATGTGGGTGAAGGGGACCCCATTGCATTTCATTGTTGATAACGGTAGCCAGAAGAACCTCATATTATCTAAGGTCATCAAACAGTTGGGGTTGTCGACAACACCACGCCTGCAACCACACAACATCGGGTGGCTTCACCAGGGATGGGATCTTCACGCCAGCGAGTAGTGTCGCCTGTCCTATTTCATCTATCCCTTCAAGGATGAGGTAGTATGTGGTATTGCCCCTCTTGATGTATGTGATGTTGTTTTGGGCCAACCATATATGTAGAAACATCATGTTGTCTATGAGTCTAGAACCCGTAGTGTCATTATTACTCTGGGAGGCCAGCTCTACAGGATACTAGAGGTAGTTTCGACTACTACTCCACCAAAAAAAACCGCAAGGTAATCTCTCATACTGCAAAATTCATCCTCTTCACAGTATGTTCAAAGGATGCACAAAAGGCCACTACAACCACTGCATCCTCAACACCTTCTATCCAACAAAAATAGATTGTCGAAGAGACAAAAGATATTGTTTCTTCACCTATAATGGTTCCTACACAATGCCCCATCTAATCCAGAGAGAAAAAGTTGGTGGAACAGATTCAACCCCTCCAACAACAAGTTTGTGATAGTCTTCCACAAGCCAAGAAGCACAAATTTTCCAACAAGGCACACAACTCACGAAGATTCAGACTCAGAAAATGATTCCCCCTCTTCCCTGGGCACTCAACGCAATGGAGACCATTGCTTCCTAAGGGGGCAAGATTGATCTAGGTGGATGTTGGTGGCCACCCACCTGTTCCAACTGGATCCTTTTGTCATTTTTTAGTGCAGCATGCTCTTATGTACTTCTTTGTAATTGTGGGTTTTACACTTTCGAGGTTCTTTGAATCCCTACACATCTTCCAAGTGGATATTGGTGGCCTCCCACCTAATCCAACTAGATTATTTTGTATTTTTTCATGTCAACACATCTTGTTGTACTTCTAGGGCTGTTTTGGGGCCCTAAATAGTGTTTTTTTGGCTCCCCACGGTCAAACTGTAGACAGAGTTAGATTTTGACAATGTAATTTGTAGTTATCGAAAAGACCTTTCCAATAGGCTATCACGAGCCTAAAACAAATATCGTATGCAAAAGTTACGACTCCGGGAAGTTAATGTACTAACTTACCCAAACAGGGCCCACATGAATTTTGGCGTTTCATCTCCCAGGGTTAGGTTTTTGGATGTCTAGGGTTTTGGCATTCTTGTTTATCATAAAAAGGCCTTCAGAGCCTCATTGTAATCATCTTCTTGTGAATGAGCGTAGCCATCACATCTCTTCTCAGAGATAAAGATGCCACCATTCTAGCGAGTCTTGCACTCTATATATTTACAGTCTCTTTACAATTCTTTCATTAATAGAAATCAAGTATTGTTGTATTTCTCTGTTTCTGGAAATTTTCATGAGTATTTCATTGTAATTTCTCTTCTTTCATTTCGTTCCAAAAATAATTTGGATCAGTGGTATCTAGTCTATTAATCAGTTTGTTCTGCTCCTAAATCTGGATCATTGATAAACATTGAGATTACTCCATTGTTATATGTGCAAGTCCAAACAACAACCGAAGAATATCCAACAAATAATTCAAGGCCTATTGACCGTATATACTAAAAGAGAGTTAGGGTTATAGAGCATGGGGAAGATCAACATTCACACCACACTAGGGAATTAAGGTTGAATGACCTAGCCCACTCCAAGCCTTCTTAGACTGTAATAACATTGTCCAAAATATATCTCTCCCAAATGAATCTGGTTACTTCAATGCAAATGATCTTGGGTAGAATATAATCAACACACAAGGCTAGGGATTTTTTTCTAATTTCATATGATGTGTTAAGTAGAGTGATGGACCTCCAATTGGTAATAAATTTTACATCCCCTTCCTCAATAATAAATTTGATAATCACTCAATTAATTCTCACACACATACACCTCTTGTGAAGGGATTCATGATTAACATGCAATAAATATAACCAGACAAACTCCTAGGTGTCCTTGTATAACTTGCAAGGGAACCTATCAAGGTCAAGGGCCTTATCATTTCCCATTACATGCAAGGTTGTGTCAATCTCATCTAGAGATAGACCTAATCGATAGGCTCTCATCTTCTCTTCGATAATCTTATATGGAACCAAGTAAAGGAATTTTTGGGTAGATTCTTGTTTCTCATCATAGAGACCTTTTGTTTAGAACACCATTATATAATTCTCTACAAGTTCTCTTGCAATTTATTCAGATTTGGAGGTTCAACCTAGGGAGTTTTTAAGGGTTCATTTCCTTCCTTTGTGTTCGGGGTCTTAAAGAAATATCTTGTAGGTCAATATCCAATTTTAATCTAATGCAATCACGTTCACAGTTGAGTTCTTCTTACCTAGAAAATACCATCCACCCAAAGCATATGATGCACCTTCATGACATGAGCTAACTTCTCCATGGGTCCCTTAAACTTGTTGAGGATTACCTTGTTACAACTACAATGAAAATAACCAATTTTATTACCATATTCGTGCAAAAATACAACAATTCTAGAAATGACATATTCCTACAAAATTTTCCATCTAGTATCCCCATGTGGCATAGGAATCAAGTTCCACATAATATGAATACGTACTACACAACCCAATATTTGGAGGTGTGAAACATTAAGGATATAATGATTTTGAGGGATTCACATATGATCAATTCCCAATATAGTATAAACCAAATGGGTTGGTGGTCTAATACATCGAGTATGACAACTATTTGGACTGGTCCGCCTCCAAATGCATCAAAATAAGATGATTTTTTTCTAAGAGGAGTGCCCTCTCAAGTCTATGGTAAATTCATTTTATCCCTTTATTAAGATTAGTCCAAGTGAACCAAGCCTCAATAGAGTCTTGATGTTGATGTTGGTTAGTTTCATACATCCCGTGGTATGCATTCAAACATATGCAAGATTTTTTTTCCCATTTGGTAACCACACTAACATCACCTCTTATTTATCTTCTGGTCACTCAATTGTGTTGAAAGTCCCAAAGACAAGCCAAGGGACATTAGGAATCTCATTGCCCACTTTCCATCAAATTATTGCATTCCCTCCTCATTCATTAGAAGCATAAATATAGGATAATCCTAGCAATCAAACACCTAAATTGGAAAAAAAAACATTCAAGTCTCTAGGTTGGGTCAAACCCCTAATTAACAACAATGTTGGAAAACTATGTAGAGACTAGAATAACAACAATGAATTGTCTCTTAGAATGATGAAAACAAAAGTACTTAACCTGTGACCAAATTGTTAGTAGGATAGTATGAAGCAAAGCACTTATAGTCTTAAATTTTTACAAACATGAAATATATATCCCACCCATAGATGTCAACACTCATCAGAAAGTGTGTTTTCTTACAAGGTAATTCAAACCCTAAACATCCCAAGAAATCACTTTCATTAAAAATTTGTAGGTTTTTGCATCTTTACATTAATGTTTTCAAGGTAAACATAACCTTGCCATCCTTTTAGTTATTCTAAGGTTTGAGAGTTAAGTTGTAGCTAAGTGGTTGAGAAATATTGAGATTGCTCTATTGCTATATGTGTGATTCCAATCAACAGTGGGAGAAGATCCAACAGATAATTCAAGGCCTAATAACCATATATACCATAATAGACTTAGGAGTACAAAGCATGGGGAAGATCAACATTCACACCACACTAGAAAAAAAGGAGGTTGTACAATAGGATCCCATCAATGTAAGAGTTCACTATAGAGGATACTTTAATGGAAAGATTAAGTATACCTAATAGTAGAGCACGACTTTACCAATAGGGAGTTATTTCTAGAACTCTGGTAGGCATATTACATGCATGAGGTTCAGCTCAGCACAAGGGTGAAATGGATGGAAATCATCGATGAGGTTTATACATTGCAAGTCTCTTCTCTTCTATACCTACTAAGTGTCCCCACCTTTAACTCTACACTGTTAGTGCAATAGTACATAAATTTTCTGATGAGTAAGGTTCACCAAGGAAATTATGGCTTGACGAGCCTTACCATTTTTCTCTTGAGAATGTCTCGGATCTCACAGGCCTTTCAATGGATGAAATAAAGGTCCATACATCCTTTCAACCATATAAGACAACCAATAAATTTGCAGAAGAATATTTGTACACACAAATTACATACATGTCAATTTTCACATGCAACTCTATGTGAATAATTTTCATATCTGAAAATTGCTTTCTATTGAACTAACAGCAAAATCCTAGTTGTTATCACTGCATAATTTTACATTGAAAATTATTGACTGAAATTATGTGCAGCGGAAACAATAAGATCAAAGATGAATCATCAATGCACATGAGACACAAATTTCAGTTATGTAACCTTGTTAACTTCATAAATTATGAGGACAAAAAAAACCCTCTCAAGCAATAAAATATCACCAAATATGAGGACAACCTTGTCCTCCAATAACCATACAAATCAAAGAACCAAACCTCAACAATTTACTGGAAATTTATTCTACCCACAACTTTGATGCAGACCACCTGTATGAACTGTTGACGTCACATGTATTTTTGTTGATGTCAACCTGTATAGACTTGCTCCTGCCTAGAAACCTTGTACGAATGTACGTGATTGTCCCTTTTACAACCTGTGTACACACACGACTGTCCCCATTGCAACCCACGTACATAAATGATTGTTCCCACTGCAACCCGTGTACATTTATGGAAAACTTGAGTTCCTTTACACATGTGTCCTTTCTCACTTTCCACATTTGATCCAGAGACCTAGGCCAGATCGTCTAGGTGCATAAGTCTCCTTGCCACTATTTCCATACTCCCTAGAACAAGTGCTTACTTACTTATGCTAACTCCATCATGCCACAATGATGAAATGTCACAACGAATTCTCTCCTTTATATACAAGTCTAATGAGTGAGTTTAGGAGCCCTTCCTAAACACAATAATTAATTTGAATATTTTATTCCTCTTATTGGGTGTGACACCCCATCACAACACCACAAGGCCCATCAAATTTTCCATGAGGCCCTAGCCTCATTCTAGAGCCAATTTCACTGAAATGAAAGGTTGATCTAGTTCCAACGAAGATTCCCACATTCCGGACACCCCAAGATCTTTTGGGAATACTTCCCGAAGCTACAAAAATCAACACTCCCTCTTATCCATGAACATATTCTCCACCACTCCTAGTTTGTTTATGAAGTAGAAAAACTTCCCCTTTACTAGGGGTTTGGTGGGAATATTTGCAGTCTGCTCGTCTATAGAAATGTGTTGGAGATTCACTGCTCCCTTATGTACTCTATCTATGATGAAGTGATATATGATCTCAATGTTTTTTGACCTATCATGAAACAATGGGTTCTCTGACAACTTGATACAACTATAATTGTCGTAGTGAATCATGGTGGGCTCCAACTCTTGGCCAAATAATCTTGCAAGAATTTTGTGAAGCCAGATAGCCTCACAACTCGCCAAACTGGCTGCCATATACTCTACTTATGTTTATCTCAAGGCCATTGAATTTTGTTTCATGTTGTACCAGGAAACCATTGTTAATACTAGGATAAAACAACCACCAAAAGTGCTCTTCATGTCAATTTCACTACCTTCCCAATCTGAGTCTAAATATCCATGCAACCTCATTCCATCATCTCCGACGTATCTCAGACAAAATCCAATCGTACCTAGAAGATACATGAGCACATGTTTTGATGCAACCCAATGCACCTGCCTCAGTTCTACCATGAATTGACTCAAGGTGTTGACAACAAAATAGATATTTGGTTTGGTATTTACTAGATACATCAATGACCCAATCAATTGTATCCAATAAGTCTGAATCTGAATCCCCCAACATATTCAGATTGGTGTTCATAGTTGTGGTCATGGACGTACAGTCCATAATCCCAAATCTCTTAAGTATCTCAACTGTATTCTTCCCCTTTCTAAGGAATATATCTTCTCATTGTTGTCACACCTCTAATCCCAAGAATTAATGCATCAATACAATATACTTCATCTCAAAATCTGTGGCCAATTCCCTTTTATACCTGGCTATGATTTTCTCATCCCCTGTGAAAAACAAATCATCAACATATAACACCAATATGATAGGATCCTTACCAACCTGTAGAAGATATAGGTTGGGGTCTGCATCACTCTTAGTGAATCCCAAGCTTTGTGAATACCTATCAATCCTAGAGTACCATGCCCTAGGTTCCTGCTTGAGTCCATACAACATCTTCTTCAACCTGCACATGTGTTTTCCTCCCATGTACCTAAAATCGTTGAGGTTTCTCTATGTATACCTCCTCCTCAATCACACCATTGAGAAACAATGTCTTCACATCCATCTAATAGATCTTCCACTTCATAATTGAAGCGAGAGAAATAGTCGTCCTGATAGAAGTATACTTGGCCACTAGAGAAAAGGTCTCCTCGTAGTCTACTCCCTCCTTCTCGGAGAACCCTCTTGTTGCTAACCTTTCCTTATACTTCTCAACACTTCCATATGTGGTATGCTTGACCTTGTATATCCACTTAGAATTCACTACCAACTTCCCTTTTGGTCTCATAACTATATCCCATACATCATTATTCATGATGGATTGATATTCCTCCATCACAGAATCCTTCCAAACTTGTTGGCATGTTGCTTCCTCAAAACTGGAAGGCTCAGAATCAATGATATTGCTCATAAGAGCCACATATGAGACAAATATATCTATATGCCTTCTCTCTTTGCGGGTGTCTCTGGGGGATGTATGTCCCTTGGTGGCCTTCAATGTCTCTCAAATCCATCTAGGTCTCGTGTCTAGAGGATCCACTAAATCCACAAACTCCTCTTACTACTCCTCATGATTTGAGGTCTTCTCCTCTATACTAAAAGGGACTGTACATTCCTCAATATTTGGAGCTTTCTGCTCCTCACCACATGTTGTAATCTCAAGGGACCTCCTAAAGGCCAAGTCCTCCTCAAACCTGACATCCTCACTAACCTCAACATATCGTCGTCCTAGAATGTAGATTCGACAGGCCTCTGAAGTCTCATTGTATCCTACAAACATGCTCTTTCTACCGAAAGGTTCCAACTTTGTTCTCTTCTCCTTAGGAATGTAAATGTAGACATGAAAACCGAAGATCCACAAATTCCCTTTCTCAGGTTTCACTTCTGTGAATGCTTCCTCATGAGTCTTTTCCTCTAAGATCCTATAAGGACTCATGTTCTAAACATAAATTGTAGTGTTGCATGCTTCTTCCCAAAGAATCATGGGTAGATCTGGGTCATGTAACATTGCCTTGGAAACTTTGGTTATGGTCTGATTCTTCCTCTCTACAACCCCATTCTGTTGTGGGTTGAAAGGCACTATTAGCTCCCTCTTAGTCCTTGCTTCCTTACATAACTTCTTGAAATCACTGGAGGTATACTCACCTTCGTTGTCTGGCCTCAAAACTTTGATCTTCTTTCCTCACTGATTCTCCACCGAAGCTTTAAACTCCCTGAATTGACTGAAGACTTCATCCTTGGTATTTATGAAGTAAATCCATGTCCTCCTAGAATAATCATCAGTAAATGTCACATAATATTGGCAACCACTTGTGGATGGAACTAACATTGGTCCACACACATCTAAATGTGCCAAATCTAGGATCTTCTTGGACCTACTATCACTTCTTCAAAAAGAAACCTTGGCATTCTTACCAAGTGCACAACCTCTACATACTCTTTGGTGTTCGGTTATGAAATCTGGAAGACCTGTAACCATTTTCCTCAATACTATTAGTGTCTGGTGATGCAAGTGTCCCAATCTCCTATGCCAAAGTTTGCATAGATTGTCATTGTTGTGCACTAGGGGCTGAGTTGGTTGACCTGTCAGCTTGTAGAGACTATCATCACAAGTCCCAATGACTTATGTTGAGTCAAGACTCAATCCCTTTGGCCAAGAAAGAACCTTCCCATCAACAAATGCCACTACATACCCTTTTTCCTCCATGGCAGAGATAGAAAGTAAGTTCTTCTTCAGTCCAGGTACATACAACACTTCACTCATCTTGAGACACTTTCCGGATTTCAACCAAAATTAATTTGTTCCAACTCCCTTGACTACATACTTGGCATTATCCCCAAGTTCTACTTGCAATCATGAGTTCTTCTCTGTTAGACTGGTGAGTGATTTTTGTGACCATGTCATATGACGAGAAGCTCCACTATCCACCAACCGAGTCTCCATGGTGACCTGCTTGAAACAAGAACAAGAACAACACTCTTATAGTGTTGTATCCAAAAAATGTGTCTCGACATGATCCCCTTCTCTTCAAATCCAAAGCTTTGATACCATGTCAATTTTGACATGCAACTCGATGCTACTAATTTTCATATTTGAAAATTGCTTCCTAGTGAACTAACAGTAAAATCCTAGCTGTTATCACTAAACAATTTTACTTTGAAAATTATTTACTGAAATTACATGCAATGAAAACAACAAGATCAAAGATGAATCATCAAAGCGCATGAGACATAAATTCCAGTCATGTAACCTTATTGTCTTCTGAAATTCTAAGGGAAAAACCAACCCTCTCAACCAATACAATATCACCAAATATGAGGACAACCTTGTCCTCCAATAACCATACAAATCATAAAACCAAACCTCAACAATTTATTGGAAAATTCTTTTGCTCACAAATCTGCTACAGACCACTTTTACAACCTACTGACGTCAACTATACTACTAGTGATGTTAGCCTGTATGGACCTGCTCTTGCCCAAAAACCTTTTACGGATGTATGTGACTGTCCCTTCTGCAACCTGTGTACATACGTGATTGTGCCCACTACAACCTGTGTACATACACAATTGTGCCCACTACAACCTGTGTACATACACAATTGTTCCCACCGCAACCCACCTACATGTATGAAAAACTCAGCTTCCTTCGCACGTGCATCCTTTCTCACTTTCTACATTTGATCCAGAGACCCTAGGCCATATCGCCTAGGTGCAAAATTTTCCTTGCCACTATTTTGATACTCCCTGGCATAAGTGTTTACTCACTTATGCCAACTCTATGATGCCACAATGATGAAATGTCACAATGAATTCTCTCCTTTATATACAAGTCTAGGGAGTGAGTTTAGGAGCCCTTCCTAAACTCAACAATTAATTTGAATATTTTATTCCTCTTTGTGGGTGTGACACCCCATCACAAGCCCACAAGGCCCATCAACTTGCCCATAGGGCCCTAGCCTCATTATGCAGTTGATTTCACTAAAATGAAAGGTTGGTATGGTGTCAACAAAGATTCTCACGTGCCTGACACCCCGACATCTTGTGGGAATACCTCCCGAAGCTACAAAAATCAACAATACAGGGGAGCATGTTACTTCCAACAAATGCATACATGTTTGAATGGTAGTCTAGATACTTGCATGTCCAAATATGAGAAAATAGAAGGAGAGTAAATGCAAATTCAACATCCTATCAACTATGAAGGCTTGTGCAAAAGGTATCTACCTAAATTGGTGTCAATTATTTCTCAAAGAAAATTTCATCGAAGTCATTAATGAAACCTATGTAAATACATTAGCTTTCAATTATGGATACTTCGTAATTTCCTTTGCTATGTTAGGTTGGGAAGCGTTATAGGGATGAGAGGTGTTTCAGCCAAAAAGGGGCTTGATTTGAATAGCCTAAAAGCCATGGAGGGCATGGAAGGATGTTGACAACTTGGAATTTAATGAAAGAGCATTTATTGCATGGGATAATAACATGGTGGAAGCCACTTAGTATCACTTCAGATTCCTTACAAGAATAATTAATTATTATCAAAATGGTTGAAATTTGAAGGTACAAGGGATAGCAATTATATAAGGCACATCATCGAAAGCAAGGATCATATAGAAGTGAACCATCTACCCTTTATTCTTGTTGTGATAGCTATCAAAGGGGAAGTGGAAAGATGGCTAGACATCACCACCGTCATGTTGGAACAAGAATGTTTCTTCCTTTTCCCTAAGAAGAAATTGTAGAACACATATGAAGAATTCGACAAAGTTCCAATTTTATACCATAAACCACTAGCCCTCAAATGAGGAAAATTTTGAAGTCTAAAATGAACTTTCTAAAAGATACAATAAAAAAAATTATGAGTTGATCATTTTGTAGAGAAAATATCTTTACAACTTACCTCTTACACTCAATTCTATTTAATTATAATTTAAGTTAAATTGAAAAAATAGCTAAAAATAAATTTATTAAAAAACCCTATACAAATGTGACTTACTTTTAAACCTATAAATTATTTTTAAATATAATGTAATAAATTTATTTCAATATAATATAATAAACATGATTATAATATAATATATAGATTATTTTTAAATATAATGTAATAAATTTATTTCAATATAATATAATAAACATGGTTATAATATAATATATAAATTATTTTTATATATAATGTAATAAATATATTTATAAATAAATTCATTTCCATATAATATAATAAACATGATTGTAATATAACAAACATACTTATGAATGTACTTGCACTTTTAATATTCAAATATAAAATATAATATAATAAATGTATCACATTCAAAATTCAAAATATAAATGGTAGAAATTCATAAAGTGCCATATAAATATGCGAGGAGAAGGTAATATAACACATGGGAGTATAACGAATGAACATGGTAATATAACACGCGGAAGTATAATGAATAATGAATCGAGAAAAATTCAAAATATAAATGGTAGAAATGCGGAAGTATAATGTATAATGTATAATGAATGGAGAAAAATTGAAAATATAAATACAATAGTGTAGAAATTCATAAAGTGACATATAAATATGGGAGGAGAGGGTGGTAATAATAATAATAATAATAATAATAATCCCTACCAAATTGGTATATGAGACCTCCTTGTTTGTGGGACAAGGGACCCCAAACACATGAGAGTATAGTGAATGGAGAGGGTAATATAACACGTGAAAGTATAATGAATAAAGAGGGTAATATAACACGTGAAAGTATAATGAATAATGAATGGAGAATAATATAATAATTGAGAGTATATAGAATGGAGTTGGTAAGATAACATGTGAAGGCATTCAAATTATGTTTACATTTTTTTTTTTTGGTATATATACATTTTTTTATATGAATACGTGTAAGTTTTAAGGGTTAATTCAATTGGTAAGATGTGCATACATTCTTTTTGAGAAGGGAGAGGTCACAAGTTTGAGCCTTGAGTCTTTTGGGGTTAGGTCTCTATTAGGTGGTCGAGTAGTTTACTATCCTTACCATCCATGGAAGTGGGGAAGTATTGGTGGGTACGTGAAAATATAATTAATAAAGGGGGTAATATAAACATGGGAGGGCATTAAACCAATGTTTACCTTTACCTTTTACCTTTTGTATATATGAATAGGCGAGACTATCATGAATATAAAGTTTTATTTATATAAAGTATTTTTGAAGTACTCTTCTTTTGTCAAGTATTTACTTTTATTTTATGAATATATTCAAAAGTAATGTATAGTATTTTTGTTATTATGACTACATTACTTACAATGTTATCATGGTTAATTATGGGTTATCATCTATTTAGAATATGACAAATAAACATTTTTAATTCAAACAATGTTAACTCAACCATAAGGAATAATGACATGCTCTAAAATGTGATTGGTTCTTTTAAAGTTGATTTTGATACTATTTTTTGTTTTGTTTTGAGGTTTATTGTTGACTTCAAAATTCCCTTAAGAAACCAACACCTACTCAACTAAGGAAAAGAAAAGATGCAGAAATGAGATTACCAACAAGTCCAATTGAAGAGAAGGGTCAAACTTCGGAAGTTGCAAGTATAGTAAAACCACTTTTCCCAATGTTGTAGATAGTCACAATTATTAAGAAGTCATGGAATGACGAGGTATAGCAAAAGGTTACACAACTATTGCATTTGTCAACCCAAACCCTATTAAAGAAGCATCCTGCCCACCCACTTTAGGATACAACCTATTGATTAATAGTAGAGACATAAGTGTTGGATTTAGTGGTACAAGACCTTTGTGAAAGTACCCCACTAATGGGAGGAATTTTTCCACTACAACCACATAAGGTAATCTCCTCAAGCACCAATATTTGTTCCATTGTTCATAAATTTTCCACATGTCAAGAAGGAAGTCCCTCTGAAAGATATTGTTGATGTCCTTGATGAAGAAGAAGAAAACTCTTCAATGGTGGGAACTACCACTGAAATGGAACCTCAAGACACCACCAAAGGTCAACAAATCTAAGGTGAACAAATGGAAAATGAAAGTTATGACATGAATTAGAGTCATGACCCAAAGATTCCAAATTTGGCACTTGAAGACCCCTAATTGGGTATGGAAAATAAGGTACAACAAGTAGTAGAACACATAAGGGAGTATAATCACGCATTGCAGGAATCAATGGCAATGGAGAAATCCAACATAGAGTCAAAGGCATTTCAAATCATGAATACCATTGACCTAGACACTCACTTAGTAGAATAAGTGAAAGGGAAGCTTAAGGTTGCAACTACCCAAAACTAGATGCAAATTGTTAAACAAAGGGGGAAACCAATTGATGAATTACAAGAACAACTTGTTCATATGTAGAACAAGACCAATCAATTGGTGGATCCAACCCAAAAGGAAGCACACAAGCAAGAGATTCAAAAGGTTGACGAGGCACTAGATCGACTGTTCCAATCCTCACAAGCAATGCACACACAATTGAAACAACTCAAGCCAATGGTGCTAGAAAGATATACCATACTACAAAGGCTCCATAATTTTATCAAGGATGAATGCAACACTATCCAAAAACTGTCCAATGACACTGGACCATGACAAAGCACAAATATACCTAGTTGGGATGTAATATTTTGGAAGGAAAATGGATGAAGGAATTGGAGACCTTTCTTCAATTTAATGGAAAGGTCATGGAGCTAGTTCTGGAGTTGGTCCCTTTGTTTGTAGAAACAACCCAGAATTAACTCGAGGGTAAGTCAATAGATGTGATCAAGGTTTATTGAACCATTTATTTTGATGATTAATTTATTTTGAAAGGCTCCATAGTTTTACCAAGGATGAATGAAACACTATCCAAAAATTGTCCAATGACACTGGACCATGACAAAGCACAAATATACCTAGTTGGGATGAATATTTTGGAAGGCAAATGGATGAAGGAATTGGAGACCTTTCTTCAATTTAATAGAAAGGTCATGGATCTAGTTTTCGGGTTGGTCCCTTTGTTTGTAGAAACAACCCAGAATTAACTCTAGGGTAAGTCAATAGATGTGATCAAGGTTTATTGAACCCTTTATTTTGATGATTAATTTATTTTGAAAGACTCCATAATTTTATCAAGGATGAATGCAACACTATCCAAAAATTGTCCAATGACACTGGACTATGACAAAGCACAAATATACCTAGTTGGGATGAATATTTTGGAAGGCAAATGGATGAAGGAATTGGAAACCTTTCTTCAATTTAATGAAAAAGTCATGGAACTAGTTCTAGAGTTGATCCCTTTATTTGTAGAAACAACCCAAAATTAACTCGAAGGTAAATCAATAGATGTAATCAAAATTTATTGAACCCTTTATTTTGATGATTAATTTTTTTTTATGATTAATTTGACATATAAATTGATAACTTGGAATAAACACTTCAATTTTCTAAATGGATTATATAAGCAAGTAACTGGGTTTATCATATCATAAAAGGAAGAATAAAAGGTAAATGTTTTAAAAGATATAGAAGTCATAACCTGGGAACTTTATATGAGAATCTCAAATTCATTATTTCAATAAATTAAAGCAAAGCAACTAAGTGGTGAGCCCATGAGCTTCACCTGGAATTCAACTTTAAGACTATTTTATTATCATATTTTTATATAAAGACATTTTTGTCTTTCTTGTATCTCATAGGAAGAAATGTCATATTTTCTTTTTTTGTTTGTTAATGTGGTCGAACCTGTTGGCATCGGGATTAACCTGTGGCTTGAGAAACCACGATTCAGGGGCATCTAAGCCGTCAAAATCACCCGAGGATCGCACCCGGCCTAAGCCACACCAACCCTTAACATGGTTGGATTTTTTGTCCCCGCAGGTTTCGAACCAGTAACTTTTCAACACAGAGTGGCTTAACAACACACTCTGTCACCGACTATCCTACACCTCGGAAACAAAAAATGTCATATTATTTATTGAATAATTCAAAACTATTTTATTTTATTATCCTATCTTTACATAAACATATTTTGTCTTTCTTGTATCTCATTGAAAGAAAGGCCACATTATTTATTGTTTATTATTAATTCAAAAACTATGTTTTAACTATTAATTACCTTCCGAGCTCTTTAAAATGAAAAGACCCAAAAGAAAGGCACGAGAGTAAAGGTTTACCAAAACTCTACCAAGTTATGATTAAATCTTAATTGCATTCCATCTCAATCACAATCGACAAGAATTTAATGATATTTGTGATGGATGGAACACTCTCCACGAGTTTAACATTTGAGTGACACAATGATTTCCCTCTGTGATTAAGATATAGGGATTTATATAATACGTTTATATGTTGTTTGAAGCAATTTTGTGATAATAATTAATTAATATATTTAAATTACTTACACCAATTCATAAATAGTGATGATCCTCCCTTTGAGATCAATGCTTGATATCTCAAATTTGCATCTATTTACTTTTAAATTGTGATAGAATCTTTTTGTATAGTCTTGAAAAACAATGAGATAAGATTGAGTAAAAAAATACTCTTTATGTTAATTTCAAATAATTGTTGAGAAAAGTCTAAAAAACAATGAGAAAAGATTGAGTAAAAAATACTCTTTATGTTAATTTCAAATAATTGTTGAGAAAAGTCTCGAAAAACAATGAGATAAGATTGAGTAAAAAATACTTTTTATGTTAATTTTAAATAATTGTTGAGAAAACTATTGGTATTATGTTTCCTATAAGTTTTGATGAAATCCAAATACTTATAAATCCAAGTTTATATTTGGGTGGAAATAAAGCATGGGATTTGGTAGTAGAAATTGGATTATGTAGATTTTATTATTATTATTATTATTTGTAAAATATTAAAATTAAATATTTTTAATAAAAATTAAAAGTAGTCATTGTTTATGGTATTTTGATTTGTTTTAGGTTAAAGGTTTTATGAAATGATGATTTTTTTTCGAGGATATTTGTCTAAAATCCGGCGAGAAATTATTGGATTCGTAGATTTGAGTGATTATTTCTGTATAATCCGAGTGCGCTCATAATTTTTCAACATGCTGAATCCATTTCTGCATTCAGAAATAGATTTTGAACAACAAAAATTAGTGATTCGTATAAATTTATATCGCCGTATTCCGACGAAAAAAGCCAAAATCTAGTAAGCGTATTTATTTTTTTCCAAGGTTTAATTTTGGGCATTGGGTATATTGTTTGGGGAGTAAAATTAATCTCTTTCTAAGTTCAAAGACAAGAGTGAAGTTGTTGGTACCTTGTCTCTGTCTAAGTTCAAAGGCAAGAGTGAAGTTGTTGGTACCTTGTGCAATATCTCAATTAAGACCTCAAACATGCCAAGAATTGAACCTAGGATGGGGAGGTTAACAACCATTTCTCTCAACCACACAAGCTAAACCTAATTGACAAACAAATGCATGTATTAACGACGTTGTCTAACTGTTCTATGTTTTGTTTTCTTCATCGGAATCCAATGACTTAAATATGCACAAAATCACAATTTTATGATGTTTAAATTGCATTTTTGAATGTAGAAATGGATTCAACATGCTGAAAAAACCCTAGGGCACCTGAGTTATATAGAAATAACCACTCATATATGCAGATCCAACAATCACTTACTGGATTTTGGGCAAATATCGTCAGAAATATCCCTGGAAAAGGGCCATAACATAGAATGTTTAGCCTACGACTTTATTAACTATACAAAAATAAAATAATAAAATAATCCTAATAAATTTGTTTATTAACAATAACTTTTATTTCCAATTTTAAGTTGTTTTCTAGATTAGTTTCGCCTAATAATAAAGAAACAAGAAAAAAGTAAAATAAAATCGAGGTTTAAAGACTTGTGATACTATTAATAATATTGTATGATTCAAGAGAAATTTTAAGGATCCATACTTATGTTAAAGTGTAGAAACCTTGGAGAATCTTACTAATTCTTAAAATGCCAACCATTAGAGTAAAATACTTTTGCGTTATAAAATTTGGGCAAATAAAATGGGAATTGACAAATCTTTTTTGGGGAAAATACATGGAAAATTAGCCCATGGGAAAAATTTAGCATCTAAAATTTTCTTAGAGTATGAACTAATTTATTCTTTTGACTTGGAAAATGGAACCATCACTCTTCACGAGGAACATTTAAAATTTTAAATAATCTAGAAGATATAAATACCTGGTTTTATTTCCACTCTTTCTTTTGTTTAAATCTCACAAGAGTGTCCCATGGGGACACCTTGAGTTAGTGATCGAATGTGTGGTTGCACCCTGAGAGATTATATTAAATGATCTCATGACCTGTGCACACATAAGTGGATCAAATCCCACCCCCATGTCCTTCAACTTTAAGCCCAAATAGGTTGGATCCATTGGTGAGGTGCGATGAGTTTTTCACCAGTGGACAAGGTTCAATTCCCATGGGGGATTTCTTGGAGCCATGGGGACACCCTGAGGTAGTTTTCAAACATGTGGTTTCACACAGAGAAATTATATTAAATGATCTCGTGACTTGTGCACACATAAGTGGATCAAAGCCCAACCCCATGTCCTTCAATTTTTTTTTTCCCAAACGGATTGGATCCATTGATGAAGAGCAAGGATTTTTCCTCTTGTGGGAAAGGTTCAATTCCTATGAGGGATTTCCTAGAGCCATGGGGACACCTAGAGGTAGTGGTTAATTGTGTGGTTTCACCCAAAGTGGATCAAAGCCCACCCCCATTTCCTTCAAATTTTAAGAGGTGGCAAGAGCAGGAGGGTGTTCAGGATCTCAAAGGAAATCATATAGTAAATTATGATTTGGGACTTGGGAACATAACTAACAACCTTGCAGAGGCCTATTCCTTATTGTGTGGCCTCGTCATTGCCAAGGACGAAGGAATCAAAAGCTTGGCAGTGTTAGGAGACTCGTTGTCGATTATTAGAGAAGTTAAGAAATTAGGAAATCCCATGGGGAGAAAAAATAATTCTCTAGTTCAAAGTATTAAGAGGCTCACTTTAAACTTCGACAAAATTTTCTTTTATCATATCAAAAGGAAAATCAATTCCAAAGAAGATTACTGGACTAAGGTGGTATTGGCACTTAGGTAGGGTTCCTTGTTTTAAAAAGGGGTTTCAAGCACCCCTCCATATTCCATAACCAACTATGGTGTACAACCCAACTAGAATTAATATTGCAACAACAATTGGAGGTCATGCAGGGACAGATGGCATGTGGCCTCCACATTTGTCACACTTGTTCAATTCAGGGAATGGAAATTAAACTTCCTTGGTTTTTCTTACCGACAACATATGGGACAATGCCCCTTCACTTCTGGTATTGTGGTTTGGCATGTGCACTAGAGGAGGGAAACAAATAACCTACTTGAGATCTTGTAGGGGAGAGCCAATGTGGGAGATTTGGCACAGTTTAATGGAGAACGTGGGAGGCATTTTTTATCTCCTCTTTCTTAATGTCAATAAATTCCTTCCAGTCAACCACGCAAGTCCTGGTTCCTTGGTTTGAATTCTCAATTCATGTTTCTCTGGTGAATTTGCATGTTATAGGGAAGAGTTGTGGGTTCAGTTATTGGTTGTATCTGTTAATTTATTAAGACTTAGATTCTCGAGTTCGTTGTTGGGGGGTAATTGTGTCTAGTTATAGTAATTTTTTGAAGGACATTCCTCATGTAGTCATGGATAACCTAGACATTAAGGAGATCCAAAGAATTTTACGCATGCACAAAGAAGTCACTTAAGCCAATAACATAGAACTCTTGTTAATTTTATCAAATCTTGCAGAGCTGGAGCAAGTCAACACCATGCATAATGTCAACATCATGACCCTTATCCTTCTTCATAAACAAAGGATTGAATCCCTGGAAGCGGGATGTAACTTGTTGTGCACCCTGGTTGCATCCTCATGACTGGAATCATTTTCTTTGGCCTCTAACAACTTGGGATCTGGAAAATCTTGGCCAAATGGTATGAGGGAGGAGGAGACTGTCATCCAAATCAGGGATCCTATGGTGATTGAGGAAAAAAGTCCCCCTCACTCAGGAGTGGGGAAAGAAGCTCAAGGCAGTGCATGCCCATAATGTGGTGAATGTCTTTTGGAATTACTTGTTTTTTTTAAGTCAATTTTTCAAGCTAGTTACTAGTGAAAGTACCTACTAGAACTAATTTCTGGAAACAATGTTAAAGGTTAGTATAGTTTGTTTAGAAATTAGCATTGTCAAAGAAACTGCTCTGAATTTTGATAAATGCATTTTTTGCGGCCTCGACACAGACCCCATTTTAATATAAAAATATTCCTTTTGTTCTATTTTTTAAAGAAAATCTCACAAGAGTGTTCGAGTGTTATTGCTTAAATTATACCACTTTAAACATCAACATATTCCAAGACCATATTGGGGAACATTTCTCGAGTTTTTTTTTTAATCTTTGACATCTATTTTTAAATATTAATTGCTTGTTGATTTCAATCTCTATTTGTTGATCTCTGATTGTTTTCTCTATAAGTTTACTCTTTTTTATGATTTCTCCAAACAATCTTCAACTTATGTTCATATTGTATATTTCAATCTAAATTTATATCTTAAAATAAAATGTTTTACATAGTTGTATACCTTGTTGTTTTGCATGAACAACTTGCAAAAAAACATAGACTTCACTAAGTAAGATTATTTGAAAGACTTTTAAAAACACATATAAATCCTCTTAGATAGGTAAGTTAAAGATATTTCATATTGCTTTGTTTGATAATATACTTTCTTTCATGTATCTGTTTGATAATACCTAGTCTTGATTGCATGTTGATTTGTCTAATCAAATTGATTTATCAAACCTATTGTTTAACCATGCTTTAGATACTAGTCAAATATGTGAATAGTTAGGAGAATCTTGGAAAGCTTTTATGAGAGAAATCAAGTGAATTGAAAAAACTAAATAAATTAAAAGAGCCCATCCTATACTTGTCACTAGAGATAATAATTATGATTTATTTTATTTATGAGAAAGTCTATAAGTTCAAAAGGGTAACCTCTCCTTTGAGAAGCCTTAGAAAAAGAATTGAAACTTTAAAACATGGTTAAAATCTCTTAATCAATGGAACCTTCTTAATCAATGGAACCTTATGTCTAATTTGGACTCCAAAGTGATAATTCATATAATAATTCATAATCTTCAGATCATGACAACTATAAGTATTAGTAGCCATTCAATATCCTTGTCTAAGATAGAAAGGGAGAGGGAGAGGTAGGAAGAAAGTCATATTATTTGTTCATTTTGATGTAAACACCAAAGAATTTACCTAATTAAATCAAATTAATCACTAGTACCTTGGTAATAATTTAAAATTTTATCAACCTCATCCCACTTTTTCAATCTTGGTCTTCCACCTCCCATGAACATCACTGAAATTCCTGAAAAAGGTCAAGTTCCTAATGTTGTTGTTAGATGAGAATTTACACCCCCACCTACACCCATATAAAATGATGGATGTAATCATTAGTTTCTTCGTTCCCTTTCTTAGTAGCATGGTTGGAGTGATATGTCTGGTGAGAGTCACGGTTGCTCCTAATATGATTTTGATGTTATACCTCCATTTTTGAAAGATGGATTAATTATTCCACCCTCCCACTTGTTGATAGTCATCCTAAGGATATTGTAAATGCTATAGCTATTGTTACCTATGGAATTGATCACAATGTTGCTCATAACGATGGTGTTTCTCCTCCAATCATTATGTTGACCACCATTTTGGCCAACAAATATGAGCTATCAAAATGTTAATGCAAGGCTACCATACTTTTCAAAACTTTTTGGTTAAAAATTTAATGCCCTCACCAAGTTGTCCCTCCAAGCACTTCTATTTTGGTACTCTAAACCTAGATTCTTAGCTAGCTTGATGTCATCTCGAGGTTTTTGATACTTAGGGAGTCTTTGAATTAGTGAAATACACTTGGCTAATGATTGGGAAGTTGAAAGTTGATGTTTTGGAATGTTCATGATGTTAAAGGTTGAAGGTGTTTCATAATGTTCACATGGAAGCGTTGACATGGTGTTGTTGGCTTGGCTCAAACACGTGATGGGGTAATGCGTGCATATGGCTTTATCTCCTAAGCTCCATTTGATTATATCTTGGTTTGCTACCGCACCCATGCCTTGCATAATTTTTTTACCAAAGCTAGTGGTCCAAACTTCACCCTCTTTTCTATCATATATTCAAACCCAAGGAAAAGCTAGTGGTCCAAATTTCACTCTCTTTTCTATCATATATTCAAACCCAAAATTTTTACCAAAGCTTGATCCAAATTTCACTCTCTTTTCTATCATATATTCAAACCCAAGGCAAAGCTAGTGGTCCAAATTTCACTCTATTTTCTATCATATATTCAAACCCCTCTCTTTTCTATCATATATTCAAACCCAAGGCAAGCTAGTGGTCCAAATTTCACTCTCTTTTCTATCATATATTCAAACTCAAGGAAAAGCTAGTGGTCTAAATTTCACTCTATTTTCTATCATATATTCAAATCCAAGGCAAACCCATCTCTTTTCTATCATAATTCAAAAGGAAAAGATAGTAGTCCAAATTTCACTCTCTTTTCTACAAAATATTCAAACCCAAGGCAAAACCATATATTTACATCTCTTTTCTATCATATATTCAAACCAAGGCAAAGCTAGTGGTCCAAATTTCACTCTCTTTTCTATCATATACTCAAACCCAAGGAAAAACCAAATTTCACTATTTTCTATCATATATCCAAACCCAAGGCAAAATCATAGCTCTTTTTTATCATATATTCAAATTCAAATTCAAAGCCAAGGCAAAGTTAGTGGTCCAAATTTCACTCTCTTGTCTATCATATATTTAAACCCATGGCAACCCAAATATCATATATTCAAATTCAAAACCCAAGGCAAAGTTGACAAAGTTTTAGTGGTCCAAATTTCACTCTCTTTTTTATTGTATATCCAAACCCATGGCAACTCAAATATCATATATTCAAATTCAAAACCCAAGACAAAGTTGACAAAGTTAGTGGTCCAAATTTCACCTTCTTTTCTATCATATATTCAAAATATTCAAACCCATGGCAAAACCTTAGTGGTTCAAATGTCACTCTCTTTTCTATCATATATTTAAAACCACAAAAACCCAAATATCATATATTCAAATTCAAAACCCAAGGTAAAGTTAATGATCCAAACTTCACTCTCTTTTCTATTATATATTCAAAACCAAAACCCAAGGCAAAACTATCATATATTCAAACCCATGCAAAGCCTTAACAGTCCAAATTCCACTCTCTTTTCTATCATATATTCAAACCCGACAACCCAAATATCATATATTCAAATTCATAAAAAAAAGGGCAAAGTTAGTAGTCCAAATTTCACTCTATTTTTTATAATATATTCAAAACCCAAGGCAAAGTCAATGTCCAAATTTCACTCATATATTCAAACCCTCTGGCAAAACCTTAGTGCAAAGTTATTTTTTCGACCTCACCTCGAACCCATATCATACAATTTGTCCAAATTTCACTTTCATATATGAAGCCCCATGGAAAAACCTTAGCACGCAGTTATTTTTACATCCTCACGTGAAACCCATGGCAAAACATTGGCGCACAGTTATTTTTTCTACCTCACCTTAGCGCCTATACAGACAATTTGCACAGTTATTTTTACATCCTCACGTGAAATCCATGGCGAAAACTTAGTGCTCGGTTACTTTTTCTCCCATGCCTCCCATCTGAAAGACACAATCAAGCACCCACATTTCCTTACATTTCGCCAGTCTGTAAGATTAGCAAGCGCTTGCATTTATAAAGTATGGAGAATTTAAAAACCGTGTTGCATGTGGGATTTGGAATGAATAAAAAAGGATTATCATCGATAATAAAAAAATACAAAGCTCCGGCCTTTCGTTTGAACAACTGACCGATACAACCAATGCCTACAAATCCTATCAACTTGCCTGCAGATTTGGTGTACACATTGCGACGATCAAGGAAAGCCATTGATTCAAGGTTAAGGGTTGTCAACTTGCCTGCAGATTTGGTGTACACATTGCGACGATCAAGGAAAGCCATTAATTCAAGGTTAAGGGTTGTTTTAGGGACAACAATTAGAAGAAGAACAAAATGTTTATATAAATGAATTTAGCATGTTGAAAATTTTCTAAAATACTTGGATTATACAAACTTAATTATTCAAATTTGTAGATTCAAAAATGTAAAAAAAAACCAAAACTTACCACATTTAAATTAAACTAAAAAAACCAAATAAAATAAAAATATGCAATTTGATCATGAATACCATTTCCCTAAGTGACAAATCCCCATATCCGAATGCCATGCTTCATTAATAATTTGCTCCATTGAATTCAAAAGTGACCGGCCACATAGGACTTTGTGGGCACTATAAGATATGGCAATTACCTTGAATACCATTGCAGTGGTTTTGAGTGTTATCTTTTGGTCAACTATTTTTTGGGTATAGAAAGCTCATCACCAATCAGGGTTGGAATTTCAAATCCCAACAATTTGTAAAATTTGAAAGTTTCTGCAACTTAGATGCCCATTTTGACAGATTTAACTAAGAATGTTGATGGTTTGCTGGAATTGTTTAACATATTTGATGGGCAAATTACCCAACAATTTGTTCTTCAAATTCCATCCCTGAGATTCACCATACATACAGACCACAATAATTCAACAATGAACAACAAAAATATACCTGAGATTCACCATACATACAGACCACAATAATTCAACAATGAAAAACATAAATGTACCTTACAGCTCAGCACATTGCTTTTGCTGTTGCCAATTTTGAGAAGATAGAGGAGATTTGAAGTTGTCTGTGGTCTTAATACACCTAATATCGATCTGGATATTCATCAAAAACATCCAATCCTCTGCAAGTGTGAGTTACTTCAGTGCATTGTTCGGCTAACGTATAGTAATCCATTGTTCTGAGTTAATCTTTCACACAAGGAGGTTGATACTCGAAATAAGATAGGCTGTGGAAGTTGAGCTCTCCTTTCAGCTGGAACCAACTCATTAACCAGATTTGAATATTTCGTTGATGAGTCATGCATAGCTGAGTTGTTCATGCACCTATTATTTGTTCCATTCAATGGTTTGATTTCCTTGGTGGAAAGCCTCAGGTCGGTCTAGAGTTGAGCAAGGAATTAGGACTAGGGTGTGCGGTTTCATAACTGAAATTCTACTTCTTAAGTCTTTAACTGCATACCTACACAGCAAAACAAGGGAGTGAGGATCATGAGAGCATTAGATATGAGTTAATGAGATGAGAGAGGTATCTTGAGAGCTGAAGCTAGTTTCATTTACTACTTTCATCTTTGACTCAATATGTTTCTAAAGGACTGAACACCATTTGTTCATAGAAAGACATTCTCCAAGGGTGCAATGACAGTGATTATGAGGGTTTGAGCCCTACTTTTGATTTTCTGGTATATATTGCTTTTTTATATAATTCTTGTTCTCTAGGATATATTGTTTTCTTATAATTCTTGTTAGTAATTAGTTGTTTTGATTTTAAGTACTAATTTGCAATCAATATCCAGAGTCAATGTAAATTCGAAATTCGAGGAAAAGTGCATCTATTCTCCTAAAATCAAAAGTTTTTGTTTCAACATTTACTTAAAGTCCAAAGTTTTTGCTTCAACATTTACTTTCTTTGCCCATCCTTATCTATCCTTGTATGCTCCTTTGAAACATTGGGATAGAAGGCCTTTCACAAAAGGTCGAAGGAGGCCTCTTTTGTCATGAGACATATTGTACCTTGGAACATTTTATTAATAAAAATTGATTTTAGAAACATAGTAAGTAAAACTAGGTTATATAATATAGAAATTAGAGCTTTACATACAACAACATGAAAAACAAAGTTTATGTTTTTTTAAGAGCTTAATACTTTTTTTTTATTAAATCTAAGTTTTTTTTATTCTAGAATTAGTATTCATAACATTAAAACAAAAAAATCAATATTAAGTGATGGAGCAGCTTTCATGTTTTATTTTTCTATAGTTTTGCTTTCTTTTTCTCTTTATGTTGTACACATTGCAAAAAAATAACATTATACTCTTTTTTTTTTAAATTTTTGGCATTTTATCCTTTAGATATACATAAAAGGTAAAATAAAAGTGATATATATATATATATATATATATATATATATATATGGGATACAGGAAGATTCAAGCATATTCTCATCTTTAATCATAACATTTTTGGATAATACACATTCATGCAATGTGATATGGTTATGAATTAAAGGTTGAAGATGATTTTTTTCATTAATCATTGTAATCTAGGTTGAAACTTCACTGGATGTAATTAGTTTCTTTTCCAATTGGAGGATAGTGTAAGTAGGCAAAATTCCACACTAATTTTTTTTTATTTTTTTTATTTCACACTAAATTATTTTTATTCTTTTTGCAAAATAATATGTGCCTCCCATTTAGTCAAACTTACTTTCCTATATATTAAGTTAGCCTCATTTCTCATAAATTGCAAGATAATGGTTCAAAGAATGAGATTAAGGTACATTTTATCTTTAAAACAATGTAAATAAATTCTTCTCATAATCTTCACTGATTAAAAAAAAAAATAGATGCAAATAGGATTTGACTCTATTTCTTTATTTGATAATATTCACAAATAAAGAAAATAGATGCAAATAGGATTTGACTCTTTTTCAATTTATTTTGACTTCTATTTGCAAAACCATTTTGGAAATTTTAGATCTAACATCGAAAAAGTGGTTGAAACATTTTAAAATTTGTAATCATAGAATAAAATATAAACACATTCATATATATTAGGATCTTAGCATGCAATATTATCAAAGAATGAATATGCATCTTTTTTCCAATCATCGCCATGTCAATTGTACACTAACACAATTAAGGTTGTTTCTAAATAATTTGTATGATTTGCATAGCAATGATTCCATAAGGAGGCATTAACGCCATTGAGTTAGTTTATATCTAATACATAAGATGGAGTCGATTGTGATAGAAGTAACTGATTTCCTTTGCAATTCACTCCACATACAAACTTTCTCATAAGTTAATATGAAGGAAATTAGTCAATATCTTTGACACCCACACAGGGCTGGTACTTCAAATTTGACATAGCTTTCAACGCATAGTCATGGACATAACACTTAATGCACTTTGGTTTAATGCATACTCATTTTCATCGACAATGACATGTTCAAGTTGTGTGATTATTCATCATTGACTTGAATTAATTTAGGGGTTATAAACACCTCAAGGAGCATTTCCATCACCCTCTAACTTAGCTTCATGGAGGGTTCAATATGTTGTTTCCACGATAACTATTTGTGCAATCAAAATATTTTGGCAACCATACTGGGGATAAACTCCTCAAAATCCTTCTATCAATTATGTTTTTGCATTGCATGACCTTTCATCATCATGATGGATTGTTTGTAACGTACCCAACCACCAGGGTTGGGCCATGCTACCTCAAAAACACACTTCTTGAACTGATTTAGAATTATGATAACAAATTTAATTAATAAATACTTCCGATAACATTTCATTTACTTCTTTTGTTGATTAATTGGGTTGGTTGTCATTGATGTCAACCCTTGAAGCAAGTCTGATAACAAATTCGGGTAGCCCCAATGACGTAGACCCCCAAACCCTTGGGTTGAGGTCCGCGTAGGATCGATCTAAATCTGCCCTTGAGTTTAATTGACTCTTTGGTTTTCCTCACAGGGAATCCCTCACACACTCGACGGTGTATCCACAAGTCCTTATGAGTATGCCTCGTGTGATCAACCACAAAGCACTACTCAAGTCTCTCGATCTCAGTAAGATCACGCTCTTCACCGAACCGGGGCTTCGGGTTTCACGATTCCACGATCCCTATTGTCGAGAGTTCCTGTCTCTACAACCTCCGAAACCTGAATTGCCGAATTCCGATGTGTTCAACAAAGGTTGCCTTCCCAATGGACTTTTCACTTCATCGGGGTTTCGGACTTCGCGACTTCGCGAATCCTGATGTAAGGCTTCTGACTCTCCAACCTACAAAACCCCGAAACAGTCAACGAAGTTTGACTCTGCCTGGAGACAAGTACGCCACCTATCTTCTCCACTGTCTTTTACCTCTGACATAGACTCCTGCCACCTATCACTCTTCCCGGATTTCGGGACTCTCGATCCCAAAGCGCTGCCTCCTCCGTTTCCCGATAGTCGAAGTGCTAAAATCCCGAAATTCCACGCCAATTCCTGTCACAACTCGCGACTTCGGGACTTTCGTTCCACTGCGCTCAACTCCTTGTCGTCAGGATCCCTGGAATGCCAAAATGATCTAACGGCTTGTGCAAAGCATGATCAATGGTCCACGTTGATTCTGGATCTTAGAGTGATGAGCTCACCTATCTCTAATCACCCTGCAACTTCTCTGGATCCTACGGCCTTTGTGACTTCGCGAATTCTCCACGGAGAATTTCGACCGCTCATCTCCTCCTTGTCAGCTCCTGCGAGATGAACCATTGTTCTCCCTTCTGAACTTTGCTTTTGCTGGGTGACTTCGATCCTCGTCTCCCTTTGAAGTAGTTCGACCTCCGTCCTCCTTTGAAGTGTTCAAAGGTGTTACCCCTCCTAAGCTTTCTCTTACAAACTCAAACCTCCAAAAGGGTTACATGCGTGCACTCCTTGCGACAAACTTTCAAATACTTCTAAGTATTTGATTTCTTCGACTCTGTGCTCCCCCTGCAACAACAGTCCTTCAACTCTCCCCTTGATTGATAAGTTCTAAGCTTTCAACCAGCCTGCGCACACCTTACACGGCTTCTGTGCTTCACTTGCACTTATGTTGGAATGAGAATCACAATATCTCTCCTGAGCTTTTTGAGATAAAACTCAGAACCTTTGTCAACGCACTCCTTGCAGACATTTCACTGCACCCCTTGCAGGAACTCTCACTCAGGAAGAGAAACAATTGAAACTCATTCTCTCTCTCTCTCTCAGACTTCAAACATTCAATATGAAATCACACATACACACAGTATTAAAACAAATACATAACAGAGAGAATAAAGTAGTTGTAAGCAAACCATTCACCATGTATAAACAGAAAACATCATAACACCATGAAATCTGATTCAAAGCTTCATATATTAATTCAAAGCTCCTATACATGGGTTCTTCGTCTACAACTCTCTGCTACAGCTCTGTGCTCATGTTCTAATGATACAACTGCTGATACAAAGGTGAGGGTGTCTATATCTGTTTTCCCTCCTACTCTCTAAACTATTTAATCTATTAACTCAAACCTACCTACTTTCATTAACTGGGCTTAAATGCCTTTATGTTTTATAGATGAGAGCAATCGCTCAAGATCTGTTTACAACCTCCAAGATATAAATGCAAGTACGCCATCTTCCTAACTATTACATTAATATCCGCTCCCTTAAACTTTTGAAACATTTCAAAACGTGAAAAATGCGTGTTGTGCTTTCCAGCTATCCTTCGCCTCCATGCTCGCTTGACTGCTTACGATGCTCCTGCATCATACTCCCTCGCTTGAAAATTTTCATGAACTCCTATTCATGAGCTCTTGCATGGTCTATCCATGCCTCTGAATTTCTGCTTCATCTTCCCAACTAGCATCTTCAACTAGATGTCCTTTCCATTTGACCAAGTATTCAAAATACTCTTTTCTCCTGGTCTTCCTGCTAACCCTCTTGTCAATTATTCTTTCCATCTGTGGCTTTTCAGCTACAGGCATTTGTTTGGTCCACTGAACTTCTGTCTGTTCATTTTCTGCTCCCTCTTTGTAAGGGTACAAATCCACAATATTGAATATCGGTGAAATTCCGATCCCATCGGGTAATTCAATCTCATATGTGTTTGCCCCAAATTTATTTATGACTCTGCATGGTCCAATATTTTTCATCTTTAGTTTGTTATATGTTCCCCTTGGGAACCTCTCCTTCCTCAGATGTGCAAGAATCAGAGCACCAACTTCAAATTGAAGTTCTCGCCTGTGTTGATCTACTCTGCGCTTGTATTCTTGATTTGAATTTTGCAATCGCTCCTTAACTTGGCTGTGAAGCTCCTTCATTGCTTCTGCAAAGTCCTCTACACTAGCACTTCTGAATTCATTTCATTCCGAATTTTTCAATTCAGAAACTCCCCTTGACTGCATTCCATATACAATTTGAAATGGACTCTGCCCTGTGCTTCTATTGATCGAATCATTATAAGAAAATTTCGCCTGTGGCAGAATGTGATCCCACTGACTGTGGTGTTCAGTCACTAGGCTTCTCAATAAATCTCTCAAGCTTTTGTTCACAACTTCTATCTTCCCATCCGTTTGAGGATGATAAGCTGAGCTAAAAGACAAACTTGTCCCCAACTTCTTCCAGAAATGTCCCACGAACTTGGTATCTCGATCACAAACAATAATCCTTGGCAAGCTGTGAAGTCTAACGACCTCTTTGAAAAACATGCTTGCAATATGAGTTGCGTCGCTGGTTTTCTAGCATGGTATAAAATGTGCCATTTTTGAAAATCTATCAATCACCACAAAGATTGAATCAAATCCTCTTTGTGTCCTTGGCAGTCCCAATATGAAATCCATGCTCACTGCATCCCATGGCCTCTCAGGTATGGGCAATGGTTGGTATAACCCTGTGTTCTTCCTTTTCCATTTCGTGTGCTGAAAAATCCTACATCTGTCCACAAATTTCTTAACATTTGTCCTCATCCCTGGCCAAAAATATGCGCCATTCAACTTTGAGAACGTCTTATCATGACCAAAATGTCCAACCAATCCTCCACTGTGTTTTTCTTTCAGCAGATTCTCCCTCATGGAGCATTTTGGAATACATAACTGATCGCCCCTAAATAATAATCCATCCTGGATCATGTATTCAATCCATTGGGTTCTGTCCCCGAGAATTGGATTCTCAGACGCCTCATACGCTTCCTTAAAATCTGGGTCATCCTTATACATTTCTTTGAGGTTATCAAAACCCAAAGTTTTGACTCTGAATTCCTGCATAAGAAAACATTTCCTGCTCAAAGCATCAACAACTTTGTTAGCAGTTCTAGAAATATGCTTAATCACAAAAGTAAAATTCTGCATGAATTCAACCTATTTAACATGCTTTTGGTTCAACTTGTCCTGTTGAGTCACGAATTGCAAAGCATGATTATCGTTGTACAAAAAAAACTCTTTGGGAACCAAATAATGTCTCCATTTCTTCAGTGCTTATATGACAGCATAAAATTCCTTGTCATATGTTGAGTATTTAATCTTCACTTCATTCAGCTTTTCGCTGAAGTACGTGACCGACTTGTTGTCTTGGCTCAAGACCGCTCCAATTGCAAATCCACTCGCATCACACTTGACCTGGAATGTCTTGTTGAAGTCTGGAAACACTAGAATTGGTTGCTCCGTGATCTTCTTCTTCAGCAGATTGAAACTTTTCTCTGCTTCCTCTGTCCAATGAAAAGATTTATGTCTTTTATTCACCGTATCCATCATCAATGCGCTAATCCCACTGAAATTTAGGATGAATTTCCTGTAGAAACTAGCTAAACCATGGAAGCTTTGAACTTCAAACACACCTTTCGGTGATGACCAATTCTTAATCGCTTCTACCTTATCCAGATTCATTTTCAACTCATTTGCATAGATAACAAAACCCAAGTAAATGAGTTATATCCTCATAAATGACGATTTCTTCATATTTATCAGCAACTTCTCTTGTTGTAATCTTCTCATCACTGTAGCTAAATGATTCAAGTGTTCTGCTTCTATCTTGCTAAAAAATAATATATCGTCAAGATATACAATGACAAATTTCCCGATGAACTCCCTCAGGACTTCATTCATCAATCTCATGAAAGTACTAGGTGCATTTGTTAAGCCAAATGGTATAACAAGCCATTTATACAACCCTTCATTCGTCTTGAATGTTGTCTTCCATTCATCACCTTCTCTCATACGAATTTGATGATATCCGCTCTTCAAATCAATCTTTGAAAAGAATATTGCTCCACTCAAGCAATCCATCAAGTTGTCCATCCTTGGTAATGGAAATCTATATCTGATGGTAATCTTATTGATTTCCCTTGAGTCGGTACACATTCTCCAACCTCCATCTTTCTTTGGGCTGAGCACTGTCGGAACAACGCATGGACTCAAGCTCTCTCTAATCAATCCTTTGTCCATTAAATCATGGACTTGTCTCTAGACTTCTTCATTTTCTTGTGGCGCCAACCTGTACGCTGCTTTGTTTGGTAAACTGGCTCCAGGTATAAGATCAATGTGATGGATTATACTCCTGATCGGTGGCAACGAACAAGGTAGTTCGTCCACTACTATATCAACAAACTCTTCCAGCAACTTCTGGATTTCTTCTGGTAAATCATCCACTCTTCTACTGGTCAAAACAATTTTAGGCTTCCTGACCACAATAAATTGTGTGTCTTCCTTCTTCTTAACCTCATTAAGAAGTTCCTTCCCACTCATGAGAAGTACAGTGTTGCTTACCTCTGGTTTCACTTCTTTATCCTTAATCGACAACAACATGTGTGTCCTCCCATTCTTCTCCAGGGTGTATGTGTTCTTTCTCCCATCATGAATCACATTTCTGTCATATTGCCACAGTCTACCCAGCAATAGATGACAAACATCCATGGGAATGACATCACATAATATTTCATCCTTATATCCTCCTATTTTAAATTCAACTAAACATTGTTTAGTGACATTTACCTGATGTCTTTTTTGTAGCCACGAAACTTTGTATGGGCTTGGATGTACGATAGTCTCTAGCTCCATCTTTTCTACCATCTCTGTAGAAACGAGATTGTATGTGCTACCACTATCCACTATGACTTTACATACTCTATCTTTGGTTTTGTAAGCAGTCCTAAATAGTCTGTTCCTTTGGGCTGGGTTCTCTGCCTCCTTTTCTGGCGTTAAGAGAACTTTCCTCATCATCAAGGATCTTCATCCCTCAGCATCTTCTGCCTCAACATTTTGTCCTTGTGCTTCGGCAATGTGAGTTTCACCACCATCTTTCTTTCTGTCTGGACACTCATAAGATTTATGTCCATTTTTCCCACAGACAAAACATTTCATTTCACCTCCTCTGCCTCTTCCTCTTCCTCTGGTACGAGGAAAAGTATTTCCATCAACATACTGCCCTCTCTATGAGATTCCTCCTCTCTCAAGTTGAGTTTGAGGTTTCTTCCCCTCTTCTTTAGATTTCCGAGTTATGTCTTGGGCAATTTTTTTGCCTCAAGCTTGACTTCTGCCTCGACCTCTTTGACCTTGCTTTCGGCTCAGCTTCTCTTCATCTTTCAGAGCCATCTGATAAGAATCTTCTACATTTCGAATGATCATCATGCTCATCTCATCTTGGATGTCATATCTCAGACCATTTATGTACCTAGAAACCTTTTCATCATCGCTTTCTCGATGACCTTCTCTAATGTTTATCTTGTAGAACTCTTCAGTGTATTATTTCACTGACATTAGCTTCTGTCTCAAATTCTGCATTCTCCAAAACAGAGTGATTTGATAATCCTTAGGTACGAATTTGTCTTTCATCTTCACAACCATTCTATCCCAACTCTTGATTTTCTACTTTCCCTTGCAGCGTCTATCAACCTACAGTTCATCCCACCATAATGTTGCATGTCCTTTAAGTCTTGTGACAACATGTTTGACTTTCTTATCTTCCTCGACATCCTCATAGTCGAAGTACTTATCCAGAGTTCTAATCCAGTCTAGAATATCTTCAACATCCAGGTTCCCCTCATACATGGAAATCTCCATTTTTTCCCTAGCACCTATCCTTGCAACAACCCTGAATAGGCGTTCATCTGCAACATCCTTGACTGCAACTTCTTCTCCTTCATTTCCAGCTTCATTTTCATTGTCAGCCTCGTTGATATCCCTAGCGTCGATTGTGTGCCTCTGTGCTATCTCCATGGCATCAAGCCTGGCACGTAGTTCACACATTTCTCTTTCCACTGTTGGATCAGGCATTGGCATTGGCCTACCTCTTCTTCTTGGCGGCATGAATGAACATGTTTCTCTTTTCTCTACTACAGAAAGCAAAGAACTTTTCCTGTACTCTGATACCACAACTGCGTATCAGAGTACTCCTTTTCTCCTTCTCGCTTCCTCTGCCTGCAATATACAGACAAAATCAAGCTTTGATACCACTTGATGTAGACCCCCAAACCCTCGGGTTGAGGTCCGCGCAGGATCGATCTAAATATTCCCTTGAGTCTAATTGACTCTTTGGTTTTCCTCACAGGGAATCCCTCACACACTCGACAGTGTATCCATAGGTCCTTATGAGTATGCCTTGTGTGATCAACCACAAATCACTACTCAAGTCTCCCGATATCAGTAAGATCACGCTCTTCACTGAACCGGGGCTTCGGGTTTCGCGATTCCTTGATCCCTGTTGTCAAGAGTTCCTGTCTCTACAACCTCCGAAACCTGAATTGTTGAATTTCGATGTGTTCAACAAAGGTTGGCTTCCCAATGTAGTTTTCACTTCCTCGGGATTTCAGACTTCATGACTTCATGAATCCTGATGCAAGGCTTCCGACTCTCCAACCTACGAAACCCCGAAACAGTCAATGAATTTTGACTCTGCCTGAAGACAAGTATGCCACCTGTCTTCTCCACTGTCTTTTACCTCTGACATGGATTCCTGCCACCTATCACTCTTCCTGAATTTCGGGACTCTCGATCCCAAAGCGCTGCCTCCTCTGTTTCCTGACACCCGAAGTGTCGAAATCTTGAAATTCCACACCAATTCCTTTCGCAACTCGCGACTTCGGGACTTTCGTTCCACTGCACTCAACTCCTTGCCGTCAGGATCCACGAAATGCCGAAATGATCTGACGGCTTGTGCAAAGCACGATCAACGGTCCACGTTGATTCTGGATATTAGAGTGATGAGTTCGCATGTCTCTAATCACCCTGCAACTTCTTTGGATCCTACATCCTTTGTGACTTCGTGAATTCTCCATGGAGAATTCAGACCGCTTGTCTCCTCCTTGTCAGCTCCTGCGAGATGAACCAGTGTTCTCCCTTCTGAACTTTGATTCTGCTGGCTGACTTCAATCCTCGTCTCCCTTTGAAGTAGTTCAACCTCTTCCCTCCTTTGAAGTGTTCAAAGGTCTTACCCCTCCTAAGATTTCTCTTACAAACTCAAACCTCCAAAAGGGTTACTTGCACGCACTCCTTGCGACAAACTTTCAAATACTTCTAAGTATTCGATTTCTTCGACTCTGCGCTCCCCCTGCAATAGCAGTCCTTCAACTCTCCCCTTGATTGATAATTTCTAAGCTTTCAACCAGCCTGCGCACACCTTGCACAGCTTCTGTGCTTCACTTGCACTTCTGTTGGAATGAGAATCACGATATCTCTCTTGAGATTTCTGAGATAAAACTCAAAACCTTTGTCAACGCACTCCTTGTAGACATTTCAATGCACCGCTTGTAGGAACTCTCACTTAGGAAGAGAAACAATTGAAACTCATTCTCTCTCTCTCTCTCTCAGAATTCAAACATTCAATATGAAATCATACATACACACAGTATTAAAACAAATACATAACAGAGAGAATAAAATAGTTGTAAGCAAACCATTCACCATGTATAAACAGAAAACATCATAACACCATGAAATATGATTCAAAGCTTCATATGTTAATTCAAAGCTCCTATACAAGGGTTCTTCTTCTACAACTCTCTGCTACAACTCTGTGCTCATGTTCTAATGATACAACTGCCTAATGATACAAAGGCAAGGGTGTCTATATCCGTTTTCCCTCCTACTCTCTAAACTGTCTAATCTATTAACTCAAACCTACCTACTTTCATTAACTGGGCTTAAATGCCTTAATGTTTTACAGATGAGAGCAATCGCTCAATATCTGTTAACAACCTCAAAAATATAAATGCAAGTACGCCATCTTCCTAACTATTACATTAATATCCGCTCCCTTAAACTTTCGAAACATTTCAAAACGTGAAAAATGTGTGTTGCGCTTTCCAGCTGTCCTTCGCCTCCACGCTCGCTTGACTGCTTACGATGCTCCTGCATCACCCAATAGTATGGTTAAAGGAATTAAGTTTGTTTGATGTATAATGGTATGAATATTAGTATATTTGCAGGTAAGACTATTCTAGATGGATAGTACATGTCATGCCATTTCCGGTGATATGTGGAATGTCACATAACTCCTCACGGTTAGAGAGTTATGGCCTTGTGAAGTTTGAGAACCCTCATAAGTTATCTAGAAGCCCCTAGAAGGTCAAAGAAGTTCAAGTATTCTAGAATCTACTAGAAGAAGTTGACTAGTCAAGTGGGTGAAACTAGGAGTTAATCATGGGTTGAATGGCATTAAGAAAATAATTAAAAATAAATTAGTTGCAACTAAAAGTGGAGAACTTACTATTTGTGGATAAAGTGGTTGTAAGTGGACAAGTGGTTAGAAGTCGGTTAGCCATAAAAGAAGGAAGTTGGGTTAAGTTGCTTAGAAGGTAACCCCTAGAGGAAGCTACTTGGAGAGTATAAATAAAAGAGAAAGGGTATCCTATTAGCACCTATTTTGAATAAAATTGAATATCCATTTGTGAAAGGTTATTTGGAAGGTATTATCGATAGATCAAATTTGCGGCAGAAAAATCGCGACAACATAATCACGACAACATAACCGCGACAACAAAATCGTGGCATCAGAATCACAGCTATAGAAACATATCCGTAATAGATACACAACTACAAGAAGAAAAATGTATGGTTTTCATATGCGTAGTGTTGAATCTATGAATCTAGTTGACGATTTTCCTTGTAAATCTGTTGGATGCCCTCTTGGAAGTTTAGGGCTTGTTGTAGAATGGTTTTGAGGCAGATCTATTGAAGTATATTGTTGGTGCATGTCTGATTCTTATTGGTATATCTTATGGTATTTTGTGAGAGGCAATTGTTGATGATCTTGGTATATGACTAGTTCATGCTTGAAGACACATATTTGGACATATTTTTGGTGAGGTTTGGCACATGGTTTAGTGTAAGGGTTTATGGTATTTGGATTTTGGTTATGATGTATTGTTGAATTTGTTGGTATATTTGGTATATGTTGGTACAAGTTATTGGTATAGGTTGAGTACAGGTTATTGGTACATGTTGCCTACAGATTCTTGGTACAGGTTGGTTACAGGTTGTTGGCACAAATTGGTACAAGTTTACAGTGGTAAATCTCACAGTGACAGTGTGACAATGGTTTCATCATTTACTTGACACTTATATTTCAGGGTGGTTGGACAGGGCAAGGATAGGTGGTTGTAGCCACCTTCTGGTTGTAGTTGGAGAGTTTGGGATTTGGAGCTTCCCTCATGTTGTAGCCTGAAAATATAGGGGGTTGGAGCCTCCTTCCAGTTGCAGTTGGAGAACAAAGGAATTTGGTGCTTCAAATGAATGTAATTCTTAAAGACATATAAGAAAAATAATTCTATGGTTTTCTCTTGCATTGGGTTTCCACGTAAAAATATTGGTGTATTGTGTATGTGTATGATTGTTCATTGTTCATGGTTTATTTACTCTACACTTGTTGAATGATAACGGTATATTGATCATAAAGATAAACAACACTTATATACTGTGGTTAAAAGGGATTAAAAATATTTATTATTGATTCACCCCCCTCTTAGTAATCCAACAATTGGTATCAGGGTAGGTTCCTTCAAAAATCAGCTTAACCATTGAAAGGTAGATCATGGAGAGAAACAATATGTATAAAAATGGAATACCACAGTTTGATGGACAAAACTATGCATTCTAGAGAAGGAGGATGAAAACATATGTACAAGAACAGGGATTTGAGGTTTGGAAATCAGTTGTAGATGGATATAAAGAACCAGTCGTTCCTCCAACAAATGAAAACGAAAGGAAACTCAATCTAAATAATTCAAAGTCCAAAAATGCACTCCTGAATGGTCTGAATGATTCAATATATGCCAAATTTATGCATTGCAGCACTGTAAAGGAGATTTGGGACAAACTTCAGAATGTTTATGAAGGAGATGCAAAAGTCAAGGCGACAAAGCTTCAAACTTATAGAGGTTAATTTGAACAATTGAAGATGAATGAAGATGAGAATATTGCCACTTACTTCTTACGAGTTGATGAAACAATGAATGAAATTAGCGGATTGGGAGAAGAAGTTGATGAATCTATCATTGTTCAAAAGGTACGCAGATCTCTTCCAATGAGATTTGATCCTAAGATCTCAACACTAGAAGAAAGAATAGATCTAGATTCGATAAGCATGGATGAGCTACATGGAATATTTACAACATATGAAATGAGAACCGAACAAGAGAATCCAGTCACAAAATAAGAAGCATCCAAAGCATCTAAGAAGTCAAAGCAAAAGGAAAAGTCAAAGAGAAGCAACAGTGACATCTCAGAAGATGATGAAGAAGTATCCAACTTCATCAGAAGATTGAAAAATGGAATAGACGACAAATACAAAGGTAAGCTTCCATTGATTTGTTTTAATTATGATGGTATTAGTCATATTTTAGCTAAAAAATGTAATCATAAGAAAAATAAAAGAAATGTAGAAGATGAATCAAATAGAAAACAAATGTACAAAGGCAAGAAAACCAAAAAGAAATTCTTCAAGAAAAGATTTTGCACAAAATAAGATAACAACTCATCAAACGAAGATGAAGATAGTGAAAGTGAGGCAGAAAGGGTTTTGTTCATGGCAATAGAAGACTCTGATGAAGAAGGAACCGAAGAATAATATGAAGAGGAATAATTTGACTACAGAGAATAATTGATGAGTGCAATAGAATTTATAAAAAGGGAAAAGAAGAAAAACAAGTCACTACAGGAAGAACTAAAAAGAAAAGATGAATCTCAAAGTTCCAACTCTGAAGAACTAGAACATATGATCACTAAATTAAAAATTCAAGTTGAAGAAGACAAAGGAATTGAAGAAGCACTCAAATAACAGTTAGAAGAAATATACACGAGCATTGGAAATTTAGAAGCAAAGATTGTCATATTGAGAAAAGATATTCAAAATAAAAACATGCAGAATAGATCTAAAGTTTTGGATAACATTATTAATAGTCATAGACAAAATCATGACAAGTCCAGACTTGGATACAATCATAAAGAAAAGGGATCAAGATCCAAAACAACAAATCAAGAAACACATCCAAGAAGCTATGCAGAGACAGTCAGAGGATACAATAATTTTTATAAGGAAGATCATAGGGACACTCCTCCACCCAAAAGATTTGTTGATTAAGGTTGGTTGTCATTGATGTCAACCCTTGAAGAAAGACCCGTAGCACAAAGTTTTGGGTAATGGACCCAATAGTATTTGATGTAAATATGACTCATTATTGTTTTGTCATGGTTGATAATAAGTAAATATGGATGAACTCCAAAGTGGTCCCCTTATGGTGAAATCCCTCACGGGAAGACGCTTTGTGGAGTAAGAGAACCCATGCTTAATTATGGAA
>ML782949.1:247963-373359 GCA_009831015.1 Picea engelmannii | reverse complement strand
GAGAATTTGTCATTCTCGCACCCTGCCTATATAGCAACCTGCGAACTTCCTTTTTTATAAGGTTTTTGCATAGGAAAATGCCATTTCTTTTCTCAGGAAAAATTCTTCTTCCTTCCCTCTTCAGGAACTCAGGCCACTGTGACCCCTCTAAAGGAAATAGATAGGTTTACATCATTAACGATCATAGGAATGACGAAAATAATGTGTAACAGCGAGTCAGTGAAATGTTGGTCGTTCACCATGCGTCCCTTCTGATGGACGGTTCCAATTCTCTAGCGTTCAAATCGAACGACTAAGGTATTTTCCCCCTTGCGCTTATGCTATATTCAGAGTTAGAATATCTTCTGGGTGTTCAAAGGTTTCGAACCTTTTCTCTTTCGATGGGTCCGGTTCTTGGATCCTTTAGCACCTATGAAAATTGTTATCCCTCTTGAGCTTGGTCTTCTGAAGACTTCGACTTCCCATGCACACCTTGCGTTCAGGGATTTTGATAACTCATATCCAAAGGATTTCTCGAAGAGAAACTCCTCTCGCCTTCTTGGCATTCTCCTTTCTTGACTCTTCGACGCTTAGTTGGATCTTGGATCTATGAACTCCTTGCACCATATCTTCACGTAAGGTTAGGGTTCTTGCGGATGACTGTGCATGCCTTGCACTAGTCTCTTTGCACTCCTTGCAAAGGGAAAGTTTCATGCTACCTCTTCTGAGATTTGGAATCGAGATAGACTCTGTCAATGCACTCCTTACGTTCTATGTGCACACTTTCATTAATTTGATAGAAGAGAAACAATTGAAACTTATCCTAAAATTCATAATTCCATCTACTCATAATGGAATTAATTCATTCATGAAAGAAAAATAACAGGGAATTGAAAACAATGTCCCCGCCATGCATTGGATCAATTTTTCTCTGTTATATTCCAAATGAAAATGGTTACAACTGTAAATGAACAACAAAAACTACTGAAATCTTCTCCTAACTTCTATTCCAGCCAACTACCGACTAGCAACTAGCCTCATTTGGATGTACAAAACCTCTATTTATCACAGAGGGCTCTTAGGGTTTTTCCTGGCTACTTGTCTACTCTAAAACTTAACCTAACGACTATCTAAACCAGTCACATTCTAGAGTCGTAGTGGAGTCTCCCATTTCTCTCATAATCGTCCAAGCATGCCTCCAAATATTCTTGGCCTGATTTCAAGTGTGCCCCAAAGATTAATTATGGCACTGAGTTAAGGCGGACTTCAAAATATCTGTTGTGACTGCCAGCATTGAGCTCTCGTACAGATTCCTTGACGTTGATAAGTCTTTCTCCACACGATTTCCAATGATGCTCCTGCATCATACTCCCCTTGAAAAAAATTCATGGACTCCTGTCCATGAGCTCCTGCACTGACCTTCCATGCTTATATATAGAAGCTTCATTTTCCCAATTGGAATCTTCTATTGGGTGTCCCTTCCACTTGACCAGATATTCAAAATAGGTTTTCCTCCTGGTCTTCTTACCAATCCTTTGATCCAGGATCTTCTCCAATTGTTGCTTCTATGCTACAGACATTTGTCTCTCCCACTGGATCTTCTCTTGATCTTCTGACCCCTCTGTGTCATATTTCTTGTAAGGATTCAGGTCTGAAACATTGAATATGGGCTATATGCCCACACCATATAGAATCTCAATCTCATATGCATTTTCATCAAACTTCCTCAAGATATTACATGGTCCTATATTTTTCATCTTTAACTTATTATATGTTCCCCTAGGAAACTTTTATTTTCTGAGATGTGCTAGAACCTGATATCCTACTTCAAATTGAAGTTCTCTGCGATGTTGATCATCTTTGCACTTGTACTCCTCGTTAGAACTCTGCAACTGTCCTCTGATATGGCTATGGAGCTTTTGCATGTCTACAGGAAAATCTTCTACTCCAGTGCTCCTGATATCACTCTGTTCCAAGTCTCTCAACTTAGATACTCCCCTGGGTTGCATTCCATACAATATTTGGAATGGGCTCTTTCCAGTGCTCATGTTTGGTGAATCATTGTATGCAAATTTTGCTTGTGGTAGAATCTGATCCCACTGATTATGATGTTCAGTAACCAGACTCCTTAACAAGTTTCCCAAACTTTTGTTTACCACCTCAGTATGTCCATGTGTCTGAGGATGATAACCTAAGCTCAAGGACAAATATGTCCCCAACTTCTTCCACAATGTTCTCCAAAAGTGACCAACAAATTTTGTGTCTATATCCAATACAATTCTTCTGGGTAGGCCGTGAAGTCTTACAACTTCCTTGAAAAATAGATTTGCAACATGTGTTGCATCATTGGTCTTCTAGCATGGGATAAAATTTTCCATCTTTGAAAATCTATCCACCACCAAAAATATGGAACCAAATCCTCTTTGCCTTCTTAGTAGTCCCAACACAAAATCCATTCTTATTGCATCCCACGGCCTCTCTGGTATTGGCAATGGTTGATACAATCCAATGTTTTGTCTTTTTCCTTTTGCATGCTGGAAGATTCGACATCTGTTCACAAAATTTATCACCTCCATTCTCATACCTGGATAATAGTATGAACTACTCAACTGTGCAAACATTTTATCATGGCCGAAATGTCCATCCAATCCTCCACTATGCTTTTCTTTCAAAAGGTTATCCCTGATTGAGAATTTTGGTATGCACAACTGATTCCCCTTGAACAACAATCTCTCTTGAACCATGTGATTTTTCCACCGGATTCTGTCTCTCAACACAGGATCCACACATGCTTCATATGCTTCCTTTAAATCTGTATCATCACAATACATGTCCTTAATGTGTTCAAACCCTAAGGTCTTTACCTGAAATTCCTACAGAATCAAACATCTCCTGCTCAATGCATCAACAACTTTGTTAGCATTCCCAACAATATGTTTTATGAAAAAAGTAAAATTATGCATAAACTCAACCCATTTTGCATGCCTATGATTCAATTTTTCCTGCTTGGTTATGAATTGTAAAGCCTGGTTATCGCTATACAAGACAAATTCTTGTGGGACAAGATAATGTCTCCATTTATTCAAGGCTTGAATTATGGCATAAAACTCCTTATCATACGTGTAGTATTTTCTCTTGGTCTCATTTAGTTTCTCACCGAAATAGGCAATATGTCTATTGTCCTGACTCAAAACTGCTCCTATTGCAACTCCACTTGCATCACTTCTCACCTTCAATGTCTTTTCAAAATTCGGCAAGACCAGAATTGGTTGTTCTGTTATTTTCTCCTTCAGTATATTGAAGCTCTTCTTGGCTTCCTCTATCCATTTAAAATACTTGAGCTTCTTCTTCATTGTATCCATCTTTGGCACACAAATTCCAGTGAAGTCTCTGATGGAATTCCTATAGAATCCTTCTAATCCATGGAAGCTCCTTACTTCAAACATACTCTTCGGTGACGACCATTCTTTGATTGATTTCACCTTCTCTGGATCCATCTTTAGTTCATTTGAAGAGATCACAAAACCCAAGTAAATGAGTTATGTCTTCATAAAAGAGGACTTCTTCAAATTTATCAACAACTTCTCCTGTTGTAGTCTCCTCATCACTAATGTCAGGTTCCTCAAATGCTCCTCTTTAGTCCTGCTAAAGATCAGTATATCATCTAGATATACAACCACAAACTTGCCAATGAAATCTTTCACTATTTCATTCATCAACCTCATAAAAGTACTCGGAGCGTTTGTTAAGCCAAACGAAATAACACATCACTCATACAAACCTTCATTTGTCTTAAAGGTTGTCTTCCACTCATAACCTTCTCTCATTCTGATCTGGTGATATCCACTTTTCAAATCTATTTTAGAAAAGAAATTTGCTCCACTTAGACAGTCCATTAAATCATCCATTCTTGGTAAAGGAAATCTATACATGATGGTGATCTTGTTAATGGCTCTTGAGTCTATACACATCCTCCATCCTCCATCCTTCTTTGGACTTAACACGATTGGTACTTCACATGGACTCAAGCTTTCCCTGACCAAACCCTTGTCTAAAAATTCCTGGACTTGGTTCTTCACTTCCTCATTCTCTCGAAGTGTCAATATGTATGTTGCTTTGTTTGGCAGGCTTGATCCTAGTATCAGATCGATATAGTGATTGATACTTTTGATGGGTGGCAATGAATTAGGTAGCTCATCCACCACTATGTCATCAAAATTATCCAATAATTCCTAAACTTATTCAGGTAAATATTCCGTTGAAGTACTTGTAAGGATAGCTTTGGGTTTCCTCACCATAGCGAACTGCATCTCCTATTCTTCCTTGACTTATTTCAGGAGTTCCTTCCCACTCATGAGAAGTATGCTTGTGATGGCCTCCTCTTTCACTCTCTTCTCCTCTATTGGTAGCAACATGTGTGTCCTACCATTCTTCTCTAATGTGTATGTATTCTTCCTCCCATTGTGAATGACATTCCTGTCAAACTGCCATGGTCTTCCCAACAGAATATGACATACATCCATGGAAATTACATCACATAGGATTTCATCTCTATATCCACCTATTTTAAATTCAACCAATCATTGTTTAGTAACCATTATCTGGTGTCCTTTCTACAACCATGAGACTTTGTATGGATTCGGGTGTGCGGTTGTCTCCAACTCCAATTTCTCCACCATCTCTGTGGATACTAAGTTATCAGTGCTCCCACTATCAATGATCACATTGCATACTCTTTCTTTAGTCTTGCAATTTTTTCTGAAGAGACTGTTCCTCTGCACCGGCCTTTCAATTTATGCCTCTAGTTTTAAGAGAACTTTCCTCAACATCGAGGATCTCCCATCCTTTTCTCCTTCTGCTTCAACATCTCTTCTTTGTGCTTCTAAAATGTGAGCTTCACCTCCTCCTTCTTTCTTTTTCTCGGGGAATTCCCAAGACACGTGTCCTGTCTTTCCATAGGCATAACATCTTATGTCTCCTCCTCCTCTGCTTCCTCTTCCTCTGGAAGAATTTCTTCCACCACCCTGTCTTTCTCAGGAACTTCCTCCTTTTTTCGAGTGACTGTGTGGTTTCTCACTATCGTCCTTAGACTTATGTGCTCTATCATGGGTAACTCCCTTGCTTTTGTTTGGGACGAGGCCTTTACCTCTTCCTCGGCCAACTTCTCCTCTGCCTTTAGCACAAAATGATAAGCATCCTCCATTGTTCTTACTGACATCATGCTGAGCTCATCCTAGATTTCATATCTTAGGCCATTTATATATCTAGCTACTTTTTATTCATCTCTCTCTCTTTGTCCAGTTCTAATGTGTAGCCTATAGAACTCCTTGGTGTACTCCTTAATTGTCATCCCTTTCTGTCTCAGGTTCTTCTTTTCCTGAATAGATTGATTTGATAATATTTGGGCATGAATTTAGCCTTCAACTTGGCTACCATTTTGTCCCAGATCTTTATCTTCTGCTTGGCTTTGCTTCTTCTCTCAGCTTACAGTTCATCCCACCACAGTGCTACATGTCCATTTAGTCTGGTGATAGCATGTCTCACCCTTCTTTCTTCATCGACGTCTTCATAGTCGAAATATTTGTCCATGGATATTTTCCAATCCAACATCTCTTCAACATATAAATTTCCCTCATACATTGGGGCATCCATCTTGGCTCTGCCTCCCAATATCGAATTTTCTCTCAGCACGCGTTCTTCGGCAACATCCTCTCCTACAGCTTCTTCGACAACATTCTCACCCACTTCTTCTTCTTGGTCAACTATCAGTCAATGACCCTTTTTTCTCCTTTTTCATGCACTCCTAGATCTCCACTATCTATCTATGCATGCCCTCTTTCCCAACCAACGAATACAATTTATTTCATCCTTTGGGATTTGGGAGTTTCAACTCTCAACTCTTGTTTCCCCCAGATTACTTCCACCCGAAGTTGGCTATCTATTGATGCGTGTCCCTCTCAGATCAATGACTGTGGTTCACTTCTCTCTTCGAGCTTTGGGAGTTTCAACTCTCATTCTTCTCTTTCTCCCGAAATGATTTCATTCGAAGATGAAGATCTGTCGACGCATGTCCCTCACAGATCGATGGTTCTGTTTCACTTCATCTCTTCAGGATTTGGGACCTTCAACTCTCAGCCTTCACTTTCTCCTGGAGTGCTTTCACCTAAAGACGACGATCTGTCGACGCGTGTCCCTCACAAATTGACAGTTGTGGTTCCCTTCACTCTTTGGGTTTCAGGAGTCTCAACTCCTTCACACTCGCTTTCTCCCAGAGTGGTTCCACCCAGAGTTCACAAATCTCTGTCACGTGTTCTTCTGAATCAGACGGCTATGATTTACTTCGGCCTTTGGGACTTCGATATTTTTTCACACTCCACACTTGATATCCTCCGAAGAAACTTTCCCCGAAGTCTGAGATATGTTGACATGTATCCCCCTGGTGACTAATGAAAAGGATCTACTTCGACTCTTTGGCGATTTTTCTCTCTCCTTGTATACAACTCCCAAAGTTGTATATCTTGCACCACTTGTCCCTCTGGATGATGGACAATCCCTAGCCTCTTCGGGACTTCGGCGAATCCTCACTCTTGTGTGCCTACAAAGACTTAAAGCTCGTGGAATTTGCTCAGATCCAATGATCTGGAATGATCCCACTCCCTCTTGAACGGATCTTAGTCGATGACTCATGAAACCTTCAGAACTTTGTTTCCCTTGAATATTTCTCCCTCTATCTCTCTTGATCTTTCTCTCTCGAACCCTTTGACTCCTTAGAGGGTTACTTCGATACTTAGTCAAATTTTGGATATGTGCACTCCTTGCAATAGATTCTTATGCAAGACTTAGCTTCTTGCAGGTGACTGTGCATGCCTTGTAGCAGTCCCTTTTCACTCCTTGCAAATGGAAAGTTCATGCTATCTCTTCTGAGTTTTTTATTAGAAACCGACTATGTCACTCTTTGCAGCAGATTCTCGCGCAAGACTTAGTTTCTTGCGACGACTGTGCACACCTTGCAACAGTATCTTTGCACTCCTTTCAAATAGAAGTTTCACGCTATCTCTGATGAGCTTCTGAGTCGAAACATACTCTGTCAATGCACTCCTTGCAGACTGTATTCACACCTTGCATGGACTCAATGAAGAGAAACAATTGAAACTTGTACAAACATCTCACAGTTTCATATACTCAACAACATAACTCATTCATTCATGAAAACAAAATAACAGGGAATTGTAAACAATAGCAACACCATGCATTGGATCAATTTTACTCTGTTATATTCATTCAAATGTAAATGGCTACAGCTATGATAAAACAACAACTAATAATTCAATAACAACTAAATCACAACAATCTCCTACTAATTTGCAGCAGCCTCATTCGGGCATACAACACCTCTATTTATCTTAGAGGGTTCTTAGGGTTCCCTCCAACTACTCGTCTTCTCTAAAAACCTAACTACTACTTAAGTTCCATTACATTGAATTCTAGGAGTGAAACTCCCATATCATTCATGATCATTCAGCTCCCAAGCGTTTGATCTTCTTCAGTTTTCGATCGTTTCAAAAAAAAGATTTGCAGGGAACGCCAATAGTTAAGATTATGAAATGATTCAAAGGCACGCTAAGGCTCTAAGTTGTCTCTCCATGTGTGCTTTTTGAGGATGCTCCTGCATCATTGGTACCTAAAATTTGACATAGCTTTCAATGCATAGTCATGACCATTACACTTAATGCACTTTGGTTTAATGCATACTCATTTTCATCCACAATGAGATGTTCAAGTTATGTTATTATTCATCATTGACTTGAATTAATTTATGGGTTATAAACACCTCAAGGAGCATTCCCATATCCCTATAAAATAGCTTCGTGGAGGGTTCAATATTTTGTTTACACAAGAACTATTTGCGCAATGAAAATATTTTGGGACCCATACTTGGGATAAACTCCTCAAAATCCTTCTCTAATTATGTTTTTGCATTGCATGACCTTTCATCATCATGATGGATTGTTTGTAACATACCCAACCATAAGAGTTGGGACACACTACCTCAAGACCACATTTCTTGAACGGATTTAGAATTCTGATAACATTTAATTAATAAAGAAGCATGAAAGACTCTCATGCAATAATTAATATCCACACTACAACATAAAATAAATGAAAATTATGACATGCACAACAATAACCAACAAGCATAAAAATTATAAAAACTAATCTCAGAAATAATAATTAATACATAGCGGAAATAAATATACAATCAAGGAAACCATGACATGCAACACTTATCTTAAAAAAAATCAATCACCAACTGGATGCAGACCAAGAAGTTCCACCCAACCATAGACATTTTTATTCCAAGTCTCGATAGTAGGTCACCCTCGATCCAGGGCTATGAATCCACAAGGACAAATTCCCAGAGTGACACTTGCTTCCCAAACCAATCATAACTCAAGCTCTCACATGTTTCTCAACACATAACAATCCAAAGTACACCATCTCTCTTATTTCTAGCATGCACCACCCAAAGACAATGAAACCCCTTCACTTCCACACAGTCCGTCAGGATGTCCACTTATTTCCAGGGCTCCAGTGCATCTGGTCAAGAATCTCCATGTTGGGACTCTTAGGATTCATAGCTACAAATTTTAGCACATGCCAATGCATCTCAGGTATGCGGGCACCAATTCATTGTTGGAATACACCAGGAAATACTACAAACAACAAACAATGGATTATTTCCTCAACAATTCGTCCCCATGTCCCAACCAAGAAAAATAATGTATGAGGAATCATGAATGAGAAACAATGAATGAATAACTAAAATGAAGAGTGAAACCTCAAACAATCCACAAGAGTTGTTTATATAATTACATGAAATCAAGAACCACATGGCCTCCCCCCCAAGAAGCTGATGTAACCACTTTTCTCAATTAAAACCAATATGGGTAAATAAAATATAATAAAAAGGATTATCCCCTCTATCCCCCTCTCTTGTGGAATCATATCCCCCTTATAACTTTTGTCTTTATCCGTCTAGCTCCAGCGATGCATTTTATTATTAATAATGATCAAATATTACATTTCCTAGGCACTCCAACCTCTTTTAAGTATTTATGCACTCTATCCTTTCATCAAATAAACAAAATAAATTATTAATATGGGGACTCAAAACTGGGGTATTACATTCCCCTCCCCCTTATTTTGGCACTGTCCTTAGTGCATATACAAAAAAAGAAATCAAAATTTCAAAATTATTCAAAAAGTCGTGGGTACTCAACCTGCATGGCATCTTCATGCTCCCAAGTAGCATCTTCATGTCCGTAGAAATTATACTAAACTTTTACTAGTTCTATGACTCGATTCTGGAGCATTTTGACTTTCATTTTCAATATGTGCACCGACTAGACCTGAAAGTCTCCTTCTGGCTCCACTTGAATCAAATTCCAATCAATAACATGGTTAGGATCATGTACATACTTTTTCAACAAAAAGACATGAAATACATTATGCACATTCATGGAAGCAGGCATTGCAAGCATGTATGCAACTAGCACTATTTTGTCCAATATCTCAAATGGTCCACAGAATCTGGCTGCTAGCTTTGTACAACTGCCCAACTTCAATGAGCTCCTCTTGTGCTTCACTTTCAAAAGCACATGCTCTCCCAGTTTAAATTCTCTAGTTGATATGTTCTTATATGCATAACTCTTTTGTCTATCTTGTGTTGCCTTCAAATTATGCTTAATTTTAACCATGTAGTTTTCCATATCCTTGAGAAATTATGGCCCAAGTACTACTTTGTCTATTGGGTTGTCCCATATCACTAGAGTATTTCATTTTCTACCATACAAATATTCAAATGGGCCTTTTTATCGCACAAACTATAGGTTGGTCAAAGCCCGACCCAATCCACAATATGGGGATAAGTGTGGGAGAGTCTACCCACTATCACCTTAGATAAACCCACCCCTCACTTTAGTGAAGGATAAATCTGACACAAGGGGGGATTCTTAGTTGACCCTAGGGGGAAATGAGATGGAAAGTGAGGTTATGGAAGTGAAGCCCCTATAGGTCAAGATGTGGAGAGATGGAAGGATTGGGTTGAATTTTCATGTATGAGGGTAGGCTGCCAAGATGTAGTGTACCTATAGAAGAGTGTTGTACCTGCCCGAGACACAAGAAAATACAAGATACAAGCCCAATAATCTAATGGACAAGATAGTGAAGCTTGTTGTCTTATTTAGCAGCAGTATATAATGATATAAATCAGCAATGAAATGATAAGAAGAGTTGCTAAACAAGCCACTAAAAGTCCAAGAAAAAATGCAAGACATTAACTAGCAATTACTAGTGTAACTCAAGTATAATAGCACAAGACTGTCGGCTTTTACCCATTCATTGGTATTTGTCTTTTCTACTTAGGATTATTTATCTATTATTATGATCATAACCTTACTATCATAGATTGACCTTGGTTCAGATTTAATAAGCTGCCAACAAAATCCCTCTAAAACTATCGGCCCCTCTAGTAGACCAGAAGGCAACACAACACACATAGTGTACTGCACAGTCTCACCCAAGATAGCTCTATGGGTGGCTGCAATACTCAGGTGTTTGCAACCTGGGAATGAGTGGAGATATGTGGTTGTAATTTGTAATATTTAGTCATTCAGTCTAACATCTAATTATGGTAGTCATTATATTCATGCATGTAGAATACCAGATCTAACTAGTTAATTCATTCATCTAACATTCAACAATTAATCAGCCATAAAGATACATACATCCATTCACATAACACAGGTGTTATCGTGTTTCACCCCCTCCTGGGATACATCCAAAAAGATCTGGCTCTCAAGCTTTTATTATGTTTCAGTAATATATCACGTTGCGCGTGTTTACAATCTTAGGTCTTACTCTCTTCCACAGGCCCCTCGATCCCTGTGAGGCTTGACTAGATCGCACCAGGCTCCTCATCTTGCGATATAACCCTTGGTATCGAGTCACTCATTGCCTCCCTATCTCACTAGCTTATGGAGTAGTACAGTTCTTACAACTTCCTCCTCCTCGGTCATCCCCTGCTCTCGTCCGATCTCTCTCTCTACTACTCATGTGTCCCTTTCTTCTTCTAAATACTACCTATTTATATTCTTGGCTCATCAACCATCACAATACATTACAAAAACCCTAACCCTAGCGTCGTTATTTCTTCCTTGCATGCGTGCCTCGCCTATTTCCCTTACACATGCGTCTTTTCCTTCCAGCTGTCCTTTCCTCCTTGCATGCTTCTCTTCCAAAAACAGTCTTTTCTCCTGACTAGGCCTGCATCCAATAGGGCCCCAACACTGACATGTGGCTCGTCCCGAGCCACCTAATTTTTTTCTTCTTCTTCAATAGATCTTGCAAGAGTCTGGAACTTCTCTGTCAGTTCCCTTGCTTGTGTTTGATCCTGCACAGTCTTTTCTCTGAGCGCATACAATACTTGCGCTATAATCTCCTCGTTGATCATATTTGTGCACTCTGCCTGATTTTGTGCCATGTTCTTATTTACCTCTTATTCCTGTGCAATGACCTCTATTGCCCACTCTTGGAGAGATTCTAGTTGAGCTTGTTTCTCCTTCTTCTGTCTCTGCGTGATTATGAGTTTTTCTTGTAGCTTCTTCATATACTGTACTCCTTTGAGGCACTCAGTGATTTGCATCGTCTTCTACCTCTTCTTGAGGTCCTGGATAACTGTGCTTATCTTCTCCTCTTCCTGGTCCCACTGCTGGACTTGTTGATCCTCCTCCAGCTTTTTCCATAACTGTGTTGCTCTGTCAAACAAGTCGGTAGTTGCGTGGACTTATCTTTCCATTTCCTCCATTTTCTCTACTGCTCCCTACTTCCTTTTCTCCTTCACCTCCCGGGGAGTGGTAGGGATGAGTTTTTATTGAAGGTTCTTGATATCCTACCAGTATTAATCGATTTTGTGCACAATCTGATCAATTTTATGCGTTGTCGTGAGCTATGTTGTCTGCGCGCTCTTCGGAATTTTGTCATAGGCTTCAGTCAATCCCTTCTTGAGCCTATCCACATGATCTTTCTTGTCTTTTGTCTCTATCTTGACCTACTCTAACACCAATTCCAATGCTTCTCTACTGTCCTTCGTCTGTTGCAGTTTTGTTGCGTGCGTGCGTGCACGCGACTATACCTCCTACACAACATTGACTTGCAATTTATATAACACCCTTGTTGGTATCCACCCCATTACCAACTGTATTTGTGCCATATATTTCAAGGGTGTCTGGCCCACAATTTCATCCATGCGCAACATGCTAGGTGTAATGTGAAAATTTGAGCTCGACTGTGTTGTCGTCTGGATCCTATCCTGCTCGCTCGACCCAACCTTGGCTCATGCATGTGATGTTGCGGGGGTTGACTCTATTCCTATGCCGGCCATCTACATTTCTCTGATCTACTCAAGGAGTTGCCTCATGTCGGCTAACTCATCCTAAATCATATCCCTTTGGCCTTGGTCTTCATCAAAATCCTTCATCGTTCAGTCCTGGACCATTTGGGACACGAGGTTCACGTCTTCCTCAGTGATTGTATATTGAGGTGGCATTTTGTGCGCCTTAGTTTTCTTGCGCACACCCCCCGTTTGTATGATTGGCCTCTTGGTCTGGCCTTGCTCATGTTGAGTAGCACTTGATGTGGTCCCCTGTGTTGTCTCAGTCTCCTTTTCTTGTTCCTGGAGCGCCTGGGTGTTGTTCTGCTTCCCCGCCCGGGTCCCTTTCTTGGAATAAACCCCCTTTATTATGTTGCATCAGGTTCTAACCTGGATTTGGATTCTTAGGTGTCGTTTTGTCTCCTCTAGGTGTATGTTCTTTCCCTGCATCAACCTCCTTATCTGTGGACATCTCTTGATTCAAGCCTAGAACCCTCTAGTCACTGTGCCAATCCTTGATGGTCATTTCTACGTCCTCTTCCTTGATGCAGTACCACAGTTGTAGCCATTTTTTCTCGGTATCCTTTCATGCTTGGATCCATACTACAGTCCTAGTCGCTTTAAAGTTGGCTATGCATTCATATTGCGTGACCACTTCTGGCGTAATCCACCAAGTGTTGGCAATGCTTTCCTACAGGTCATTGTAATACCCTACGAACATGTTTGCATTCACACTTTTGTTTTTTGGGTATGAAGTTCTCCCCAATGATAGGTATCGCGTTGCATGACAATGAGTGGATATCTCGAAAAAGTATGTATACTTAGGCTCCCTCCATTCGACCAAGGCGATCAGGATGAGTAGCCAAGAATAGTGAAATTTTTCCCTAGGTCTTGCGCGTCCTTGTAGTCTTTCGGGAACAAATTTAACAAGTACGGGGCCTAGCTAAGTGTAGTGTCGTCTGCACACTATGTTGCAGTTGTGACGACCCTAGCAGGGACTTCCTCCTTGTGGCATTTCTTGAGTAACTTGCACGCCATGTGTTTTGTGTCCATCCTTGTTGTTGCGTCACTAATGTGCTTAATTATGATTCTGCGTAACCCTCTTTTTGTACCATACGTCTTCCTAATTTCCTCGACCATTGCCTTCTCCTTCGTTTTGTCATCGAGGAACTGCACAAGTGTCTCCCCTCGAGATGACCACCCTGGAATATACATAATGAAATCTATGTCTATTGAGACAACATATTCCACCCATAGGTATCCTCCATGGGTAACTTCCATTAGCTACTTGATGCAGTTGCCTACGTCCCGACACTTTCCAAAGTGCGAGATCTCCAACAGGCATAGAATCCCAGTGTTGGCCAATCAGGATGCCCACTGTTTTGGTTGGTTAATTGGTTCACTGAAGTGTCATATACCCACAGTATCCAAGTAAACTAGCTTTGAAAACTTCAGAAACTTTTCTGTGTCGGTCACATCGTGATCCAAGTACCGTAGTTTTTCCACGTGGCTTAACAGGTTATCTGCGACACAAACCCATTTTGTAATGCACGGTAAGACTATGGTTGTGGTAGCCTACCTGCGCGGTGATATTTCTACTGGATTCTTTCCCTTCCAATGTAGTGGCTGACTCGATGTTCTCACCTCCATTGTTATCTCTTCTACATACACCTCTGCCCGGTCGGTGAAATATTCTACTATGCCCTCCTGTGGTTGCTTCGATGCGGTTGTGTGTGACATTTCTGGTGCGACCGTTTCTGCCTTGTTAGGGACCACCCCATTAACCCTCGAGGCTTCTTCATGGTTTTTAGAGTGCGAAGTATTTCCTGCATCCTGGGTTTGCTGGCTTTGTCCTACTTCTGGCATATCAATATCCATGCCCACTAGTGTTGTCTGTTGGTTTTTCTCCACCACTGGTGTGGGGCTTCCTGGTTCCATATTGGGCGACATAATTTCATCCAAGTTAATGAATTCCATAGGCCAGGGTGGTTTTTGTTCGCTTCCCTATGGCTACTAGGTGCTTCGAGGTTGCTCCGAGGTCATTTGCAGGCCTGGCTCGACGCTCCTAGCTTGGTTGGTTCCATGGTGGTAAAAATGATCTCCATCGAGCTTAGTTGGCTTTGTAACTTCTGCAAACTCGCTCTCTACTCTGTATGCTCTGTCACTCTGTGCTTTTCTCAGTTTCAAAATAACCTTTCTTATCCCCACGTGCTTACCTTATATAGGAATCATGTGAAACTCCTCAGAGACGTTACCCAATTTGTGTTTTGAATGAACTGGTGCTTCCCATGTACTTTCCATTGAATTCCCTTGCCGTCGCGAGTTGGCGCAATTAATGCGACGTTTCATCAATCGTTCTTGTCATTTAATTTTGATAGTCGTCATTCGTTGGCAACTATTTTCCGTACCCTCCATTTCCGTTGTTTCTACATTTTAGTGACCTTTGTTCCTTTCTCCGCCACACTAACATTTCCGAGTGCACGTGGAAATTGTCTTTTTAGCACGCTACCCCTTTGTTCCTATCTTTTGATGTCCGGCGTGATAACCACTCTGTTGTTGCACTTCTTTTTTTTCAAGTGCTAGGAGGTCGAATGTCCCTATACAACTTCATTCGAATCCCATTGATCATCCCTGTGAGTTTGTTCCTCCTAAATCCTTTAACTGTACAGCTCCCCCATCGCTGACAGTCTTTACTTCGTATGGTCCTAACCAATGCATTCTAATTTTTTTCGAGTGTTGAAGAGATTTACTATCATATACCAATACTAAATCTCCCTCTTTGAAAATTTTCTTCTCGATGTGTCTATCATGTCAAGCTTTGTCCCTTGCTTTCTATACTTCTTGGTGAAACCCTACTAGAATCCTATCTTCCTCCATGATCATCAGTTGACTTAGCCTTTCCTGTACTACGCCTCGCTCTGTCATGTTGGTAATTGTTGTTATGCGCAGACTAGGTATCAAAAACTCTAATGGCACCACTGCTTCTTTTCCATACACCAATATGAATGGTGTCTTCCCTTTCAATTTTTTGCATGTGGTCATGTATGCCCACAATATTGCTGGTATCTTCAAGTCCCAACCGTCCCTATTAACGTTGTAGATATTTGTCAATGCATTCTTGAGTATCTTATTAATGGCTTCCACTATTCCATTTGCTTGAGGATGATATGGTGCACTCTTTTGATGATAAAATTCAAACTCCTCTGTCATAACCTTAATAGTGTTGTTAATGAAGTGAGTGCCTTGGTAACTCATAAAAATCCTTGGACATCCAAATCTATTGATCACTTGCTCAAACAAGAAGTGTGATGTTGTCTCTGCACTGCAATCTTTTATTGGTGTTGCTTTTGCCCATCTTGTTAAGTACTATGTCACAGTAATAATGTACCTCACTCTTGACCTTTTTGTTGGTGGGTTAATTGGTCCCACAAAATCTATTGCCCCTTTGTTGAATACCTGCAAGTTTACTTGTGGTATCATGGGAATCTTGTCCCATCTATTTGGTTTACCAACCCTCTGGCATACATCACATCTCTAGCAGTAGTCCTTTGAATCTCTGTGAATGTCGACCACCATAGTCCTGTGCACAATACCTTATGCATGGTAGATTTTACTACATAATGTCCTCCTGTTATTCCCTCATGATATTATGCTAAAATACTAGATCTTTCATGTTCTAGCACACATCTTCTCAAGATGTTATCTGCACCCATTTTGTATAAGTGTCTTGTGATCAATTGACAGTCTGCAACCCTGACTACCATATTTTTATTCTGCACAGTGTTGAATTCTTGTAGCACAGTCCCTGTGCTCAAGTATTGAATGATGTCTGTGAAGTATTCATTGACTACTTGGACTAAAAATAATTGGGCGTCAGGAAATTTGCCTTCTATATTTGTAGGTTCCTCTCCATTAGTGATCCTTGAAAGGTGATCGAGTCCCGAGTTCAACTTCCCTGGTTTGACTATGACTTCAAAGTCAAATTCTTGGAACAACAATAACCATCGAAAAATTCTCCCCCCCAACACTGGCTTGTTGACAAGGTATTTGAGAGATGAATGGTATGTGAACATCTTGAAATTTTTTCCCAATAAGTAATGTCTAAACTTCTGAAGCATATAGACCATAGCTAAGTCTTCTCTCTGTGTGGTATTGTAATTCTGCTCTGATTCTGACAATTTTCTACTAGCGAATGTTATAGGATGGTCCAATTCTTTTGATCCTGGTTGTGCCAGAATAGATCCAAGTGTTATGGCCAATGCATCTACATGCACATGGAATGTCTTTTCCCAATATGGGAATACTAGTATTGGTGAGGTTACCATCTTCTCTTTCAGGGTGTCCAATCCTCATTGACAGTCCTCATTCCACTAAAACTTGTTGTCTTTTCTTAACAATTTCTCCATTGGCGCAGTGATTTGCACATACCCTTTTATAAATTTCATGTAGTATCCTGTGTGTCCCAATGTTTCTCTTAACCGAAGTACTGATTTTGCTGGTGGTATGTTAACAATTACTGCAATCTTGGTAGGATCTACTAGTAAGCCTTGTTTTCATACTATATGGCCCAATAGTGTCCCAAAGGGTGTTTCGAAGATGCACTTCTTGATGTTTAACAATATCTGACACTGTCTGCATCTTTCTAACATCAGCCTCAATAACTTTACATGGTCTTTCAACAAACTATAGATTGTCCAATCATCGAGATATACCTCTAGAAACTGGTGGATGAATTATGTGAATGCAGCTATGACTACTCTAGAAAATATTGTTGATGCATTCATCAGTCCAAACGACATGACTGTGTACTGGTAGGATCCCCATTCTGTGGAAAAAGTGTTCTTGTATATGTCTTCTGGGGATATCTTGATCTGATGGTATCCTAAGAATCTGTCGGTGAATGAATAAGCTTCTTGTCCTCCTACGTTCTCTAGCACCTCATATGCGAAAAGAGTAGGTAACGGGTCATGTAGGCACACATCAATCAACTTCCACAGGTTGAAACATATCCTTATCCCCCCTTGTTTCTTCTCCTGAACTACCATCGGGCTTACCCATTCATATTCCTCTACAAGTTCTATGATTACAACCTCCAACATCTTATCGATTTCGGCTTTGACTTTTTTCTTATATATAGGGTTTAGTCTGTATGGTCGTTGTCTGATCGGTCTTGCCTCAGCTCTAAGAGTTATCTTCATTTCACCTAGCTCTCCTGCTATGCCTTCCATTTCTGTGAACATTGTTGGGAACATTTCATTGTATTCGCACAATAATTCTTTATTCTTTCCATTATTTTCTCATCCCAATAGTCTCCAATGCTAGCCATTTTGGGAATCTCAATTGTCCCAATGTTGACTTTCTTCACCTTGATCGACAAAGAAAATACTTCTGATTCCAGAAGTGGACCTTCCACTTCTCTTTCACCTTCAACTTCCGTGATCTGAATGTTTCGCAAGTCATCTTCATCTAGTGGTTCTTCATGCACATGGTAACATGATAATAGTTCTTTTACTGTTTGTTTGTTTTGTTGTTGTTCTTTTGTCATGAGTTCAACTTTGAGTTTTTTAATGAATATCACCCCTATGATTTGTTTAAGTGTTGATTCTATGTTGGGGTTCTCATGCTCAAATGAGAAACTGACTATAAAGTTCTTCTATAGTACTATCCAATTTGTAGTTCCTCTGCGCAATTCTTTGTCTATATACCAATTTGTTGGGATCCCTTCTAATGTGTGAACAAATTGATGAGGTCATTCCTATGGTGGTGTCATTCTCCATAGTTTTCTTCACTTATACAAGTGTTTTGTTGGTGCCCCCTATCCGTCATATTGTTTTTAGTTGGTTGCTTCCCTGTTCTGTTCCAAACCTGATGGGCAGTACTCACTTACATTGGTACAAGTTCTTAATTGTTTCTTTGTGTGCACCCCACCATCTTGCGGGTGTTTCCTTGAGTGATATATCCAGGGATAAGAGCCTCTAATTTTATAACACTTCATATTTGTATCGTGTTAAGAATTCTTCTAATTCATTCACCCCATGGAAGCTGGGAGGTTCCCTTATCTCCGTACCTACCCATCTTACTGTGCGGTCTATTCTTGTGCATCTTCTTGTGGAGACTTCGTGTAGCCTCTGTTGCCAATTTTCTAAGCCTGTATTTGAGTCTAACGCACATGAGGTGATGCTTCTCCAACTGAGTACCCCATATGTAGTTGGGTCCACATAATATTCTTCTCGCGCGGTTGTTCTGTACAACTAGTTAATTTCCTCCAATTCTAAGCAAGTAGGTTCTACAAACCTTTCCCCTTCAGATGGGTCTAATGGCACAATGACTCTGTATTCTCGTGAATCAAATGTCATATTCCTTGTCTTTAATTTAATTATGGCTTGATTGTTAAAAGCCCAATCCAAGACAAGCAATGTCAGATAAGGTGTTGTACCATCCGCTATCTCTATTACTTCGAAGTCGGCTTTAGTAGGCACTCCATCCAAGTCTACTGTCACTCCTTTTAGTCTTCCAATTAGTAAAACTTTGTGTTGATTTGCTAGTTTCAACTGAACAAGTGAATATCATAATGTGGGTTCTCCCATACATTGTCATGTATTCTTAGGTAATACATTTACTTTGGATTCTAAATCTAGTATAATATCTCCCATGTTGAAATATCCAATGTTGGTGTTCAGTCTGAATTCTCTGTTTGTTCTCCTTCTTGTATGCAGATGATTAATTGTTTTCTGTTCTAGATTTCCTTATGCCTCTATGCTACATCGTTCCAACATATTTTGTAATACTTTAACAAAGGATGGTACATTTAGTAGTTTAACACATAATTGAAAAAAACCCTTAATCATACTTACTTGTCCCAGGGGTTGTGCTTCTTTAGTGTGATCCAGTGATGGAGGCATCTTGTACGCTGATACTTTTGTATTATGTTGCGCAGTTGATGTCGATGCAATGTATGGCTTCATGAATTCTTTTCTAGCCTGCTTGAATATCTCCTTTTCGTTATGCACATCAAACTACTTCTTTAGTTCGACATTCTTCTTCACCCATTGGTGTTGTGTTGGCTCTTGTATTACTGCGTTGTTTCCTGTTTTAGCTCCTCCCTGTGTAATGATGTTGATGTGTATTTATTCATCCCTTGCTTCTGCCAAAATCCACTAAACATTCTTATTGTTTTGATTTATCTTCTCCTAGATCTTCCCTAATAGTGTTGGACATTCTTCTATGTCATGATCTGATGTGCGACAATACATACACGTCGCGATTGGAAGTGGACATTCTCTTGCATAGTGTCATGGTTGTTAAAAATTGTGGCATACCACTGGTCCTCTGCCTCTTCCAAATCCTCCTCTTTCTCTTCGTCCACCTCTGTAGCCAGCTCAATCTCCTTGTGGTGCATTATACTGAGGCGCCTAGTTATACTATGTTGGATTATAGTGTGGTTGTGTGGTATTGTACTGCAGCTACACAGTGTTATATTGTTGTTACACAGTGTTATATTGTTGTTGCACAGTGTTATACGGGGCTGGTACTTGGTTAAACTGTGGTGCGGCTTGCCTGATCATGATTTTTTCGTGAACCCTATAATCATATGATGTTCTTTCCCTCATGAGGTCAATGGTTCTGCAATCTTTGTCATCATGGCCTACTGACTTGCAAAAGTTGCAATATGAGCTTTTTGGTACTGTTTGGTACTTATGCATCATTGGGCAATGATATGGATCATTCCCCTGTTTCTTACAGATCTCACACTATAGTCCTCTTGTTGGCAACGGGTTTGGCATTCCTTCTACCCTGTACTGTGTGAATGTTGGGCATTCGTTCTTATGGTATCCTTTTGTCCTACATGTGGTACAACAAACGACTTCTCTTTTGTCCTTACCTTTGTTCTGGTTTAGCTAGAATGTTAAGTTATTCAAATCCTCCTTCAACGCATCTATGGCTGGATCTGTCTTATGATATTGGTTCTCTTCCAGTTGTAGGGTTTCATGTAGAGCCTATGCCTGTGTCTAAAACTTCTTTCGTCACAACGGGTATTTCAAGTGTGGTAGTAGTGAATTGAAGAATAGATGCCTATGTTGCATATCTGTCATGACGTACTTTAGCTTTCCCTTCAATCGTTTGAATCTCTGGTCAATATCCCATACAAATTATCCTTGTTTCTGTCTAATATCTATCATCCCGTTCATGTATTGATCCTCTAAACTAGGCTTCTGGAACTCATTTATCAATAATTTATTGATATCTCCAATCGTTTTGGTTGTCCATGGAAGACTGTTTGCAGCCAAACTCATGTACCAATCCAGTGCGCAATATCTTAGCATGATAGCTAAATGTGCAAGTTTAGTGTCTTCGTCTATGATCTATTTCACTTCCCAGATCTTTTCACAAATAAACAGGTGCTTCTTTGGGTCCTCTGACACTTCTCCTTTGAATTCTAGTAACCTGATGGTGGGATCATGTCCTGCCATCATGAATGTTGAACTACTACCTCTGCTCGGTGTAGATACTTGGCTAATGCTTCCTGAACTGGCTTCCCCAGTTGTTGTTCCTTGTGTAGATGTACTTCCTTTTGTCTTCCTTCTCCCAAAATTTGGTTTTATAAATGGTGGTGTTCTTCTTGGTGTATTAGTCGCACATGGGTTTATGGGTTCCACACTGACATTAATATGGATAAGAGTGTTGCCTTATATTCCCTCTCTTGGACCTCTCGTCTTCCTATCATACATTACACACAAGATTTTCTCAATCTGATCCACAACCAAGAGATCCTCTACCTCTTCTTCATCACTTGCCAAGCCTTCCCTCGCGACTACGACTCTCTTCTTGGTCTTCACCGTATATTGGTAGGGTACTCCACTATGCGTTTTTCTAGTTGTTGCCATGATCCTCTTGATTTTGTCTTCATCCATCATAATTGGGTCCAAGGCCCTCTCCTTATTTCCTTTATCCACTTCTCCTTCCATTTCTCCTTCTCCTGTCAGTGCTTCCCCACTTCCCCCATGCATGCAAGGAAGTTTAGTTGTCTGACTCCATTTTCATTACACCTTTGTTATATAGTAATATTGTAAATTCTAACCTTGTACAATACCTACTGCAAACTGATATTCAGAAAAGAACAGAAAAGATACAATGGCAAATACAAACATTACACAGAGATTTTTCACCTAGAAACCCAAACCGGGAAAACCAACATATATTATATTCATACATTGTGTTACATTATTTACAATACAATATACATATAGGAGCCAGCGGCATCCAAAACCCTAACCCAATGACCTGGATTAGTCCAAAACCCTAATTCCTTAACCGGAAATAGAAAAACATCAGCAAAAAACCATGTGCCGAAAAACCACCTAATATCATGTGGTCCCGGAAATATGTTGTCCCGGTAATATGTCGTCCCGAAAATATGTCGTCCCAGAAATATGTCGTCCTAGCTGAAATATGTCGTCCCGAAAAAAAACATTCGGGGGCGCTGCCCCCGAACCCCTACACCCCCCTGCGCGCTCGGCGCAGACGCTCAAACACTATTACTCGTGCAAAGAATATAACACATACCCAACAAATATCTTAATAGAAGTATATAGTGATATGATGTACCTACCTCGAGGTTACTTCAATAACTCTTGTTCAACTGCGTTGTAAGACTTTGTTGTATCTACTGCAAATTTTGTGATAAATCCTGCAACAATGTTGTCCAACCAGAAATCTACTTCCCGCCTAAACGTATTATCAACTCGTTGTAACTGTGTGATCTCTTCAGTATTCCACTCTACCTGTCTGATCCAATTTGTAGGATGGTTGTCTTTCAACATTTTTATCCACTCATGCAATACATGTGGTAAATCACAGAAAAATACTTCATGCAAGTCGTTGAATACGTACTTGTCCAGATATTTGTACGGTGTCAACTTCAGGTTTATGTTATCTTTCTACGCAAACTCTAGCTCCTTTGTCTTCAACCAGCTCTATATCTCTAACTTCATTGGATTCCACAGTCTCAACATCCCCTTTTATATTATCATTCTCACAACGTCTTGTCATCCAACTTGTCATTCGTTTAACGCGTATTCCACAAATCTCATATACTCAATCCCATTCTCTTCCAACCAACCAGCAACGGGACCATTTGTTGGATTTTACCCATTCATTGGTCTTTGTATTTTCTACTTAGGATTATTTATGGTTTAATATGATCCTAGATTATTATCATAGATTGACCATGGTTCATATTTAATAATCTCCCAACAAAATCCCTATAAAACTATCGGCCCCTCTAGTAGACCAGAAGGAAACACAACACACATAGTGTACTACGCAGTCTCACCTGATAAATATCTATGGGTGGCTGCAATACTTAGGTGTTTGCAACCTGGGAATGAGTAGAGATCTATAGTTTTACTCTGTAATATTTATTCATTCAGTCGAACATCTAATTATAGTAGTCATTCTATTCATGCATGTAGAATACCAAATCTAACTAGTTAATTCATTCATGTAACATTAAGCAATTAATCAACCATAAATACATATACATTCAATCACATAACACAGGCGTTACCATGGTTCACCCCCTCCTGGGATACACCCACAAAGATTTGGCTCTCAAGATTTTATTATGGTTCAATAATATATCACGCCGCACATGTTTACAATCTTAGGTCTTACTCTCTTCCACAAGCTCCTTGATCCCCGTGAGGTTGACTAGATCGCACCAGGATCCTCAGCCCACGATCCAACCCTTGGGATAAATTTGATCACAACCTCCCTATCTCACCAGATTACAAAGTAGTACAGTTCTTACAACTTCCTCCTCCTCGGTCGCCTCCCCCTCTCTCGTCTGATTTCTCTTTTTGTTGCTCATGTGTCATTTCTTCTTCTAAATACTACCTATTTATATTATTGGCTCATCAACCATTACAATGCATTACAAAAAAACTAACCCTAACATCGTTAGGTCTTCCTTGCATGTGCACCTCACCTTCTTCCCTTACACTTGTTGTTTTTCCTTCCAGCTGTCCTTTCCTCCTTGCATGCTTCTCTTCCAAAAATAGCCTTTTCTCCTGACTAGGCCTGCATCCAACAAAGGCTTTAGCAACAATTAAAGGTTTTTAGATATAGGTATTGAAGAGATATTATTTCAGCCTTATGGCTGTAGAAAAAAATTTCTATAGAATAAAATTTCAACCACTGAAACTTGCAAGTAAACCACCCAAAAGAAGCACAACAACTAGTATATTAATTTGGTAGCTTTCTAGCAAATTCTGACGGTTAGAAAATGAGTAAATTTGAAAGTTATGAAGTGTTTTTCTGTAGCCTTGATGGTTGTAGCTTTAATTTATAACATCAATAAGAGTTAATTGGAAAAATATGACACCCTAGTGGCATAAGCGAACTAGTAGCATATAAAATTGATTGCACTTCGAACAATTTGAAAATCTCGTAAAATCATGTTACCCAATGCAAGTAATTGTATTTCTCCAATGAAAATTTCATATTAGTGCCTTTAAAAATTTGGGTAAATGGAGTCCTGGATTGTAAGAGTTAGATCCACAATATCCCCAGGGGTGTAAATTCTTTTACTCCCTAGGGCATGCAAATCAAACTTAGGTAAATCTAGGAGGGTGTACACCCTTGTACTCCTCCTAGAAACCTTGCAAAAAATGACTTTTCAACTAGAAAATTAGATGAATCTTTATGGAGGGTGTATGCACTTATACTCCTCCTATGGTTTCAACCAGTAACAATTATGAAACAAGCAAGAAGAACTAACAATTGCATATTTTCCTTACCAATTTCAAGAGAGATGCAAGATAAAAACCTAGTTCTACAAGCAATGGCCAATCATAAGCAAGAGAAAATACCTCCAAGAGGTGTGAACCACCTTAGATCCACAAATTCACCATAAAACATTTCCACAAGAGAGAGATATCCAAATTTCCCAAAGAGGGCGCAGATTTCAACCAAGTAGTCTTCTCACAATGGGAGAGCTATGATAAAATGACAAGATTTTGATCTCTATTTATACAAATTTCTTAAAAAGTGTTTGTCCACTTAACTGTTGGGTAAACCACAAAGTAAGGGGTCAACAACCCTTACTTTTCCCCTTTACATCATACATTCAAATTTAACTTTTAAAAATTGCACATAAGAAACCCTAAAGATGATGCCATCCCCTTGAGGGGTGACGTTTTGACATTTTTAGCAAGTCATTGAGAAAGTGGAGGAGGTCATTGGGCCTCATAAGGATCCTACCTCATGTTCTAGGATCATATTTTTCATGCAAAGGGTCTTCTTCATCTAATAATTCCAAGTGCCCATCTCGACAACCAAACCCTATCCCTAGGGTGATGTCAATCCCTCCAAGTTTGACGTTTTGGCCTCAAGAAGAAAAATGTTGGGGTAGTAGGGGCTAGGTGAGGTCCTCCAAGGTTCCTCTCAAGCCTCCAATGGATATTATCATCCTCTAGTGTGTGGGCCATGGTATCCAACCTATGGGCTTCAAGCCCCAAGGAAGCCCAAGCTAGAATTGTTCTTCCAAAATTGTCCACCAACTAGGTCCTGCAAAGACAATGAATACACCCTCCAATGATCTCAAGTAAAATGCATCATGATAAGTAAATCAAATCAATAAAATATCCACCTAATCATGTTCATAAAAAACCACCTCATCAAACTAAACAAGTGCTCAAAGACCCTATGCAATTTTCCAAGTTTAGGTATGGGAGGGTTGACAAAGTGACCTATTGGGTGAATCATACCTTAAGTTAAGGAGTGTTTCTCAGGCAGAATCCTCTCCAATTCATGTGGAGATGGTGACATGGATGGGGGAAACACTTTTGGGCATGAGGTTCATGACATACATGGGATCATAGTGTCTCATTTATGGGTGCCTTTGTAGAGGGTGTGTTGCACCTTCATTTTCAATGCATCCTTTTTCCAAGCCCATTTATTGCCATTAATTAATTAAGGTCCAAACACTGGGTACTCCCTATGAGTTAATCAATTAGCTTGGGGGGAAGTACCATAGAGTCACTTGGAGCTAGAGGTACACATAGTGCCATATGCATGGAAAGAAAGGGACATTACATGAGTGTATGCACCTCAACAAGTGGGACATTTATATAATGTGAATTTGATTTTGAAAGTATTTGATTTTTTAAGAGAAACATTTCATCATTCTCAAGACCTCTTTGGAGGAGCATATGGAAGGTTCATAATATGGATTTTATCTTTTTCCAACAACATTCCCTTTGGGCCTTCAACACATTATTCCCATGAAATGAGGGACAATCCCTTCTTGGGTCAATACACCCAAAAATCCAAAAAGGTAAGGAGATGAGGGGATGAAGTGTGGAAAGTGGCAAGTATGGTCGAGAATGGTATGATGAACTATCAAGGGAACCTCCCAGTAGAATACCCATCCCTAAGGGTGACCACTTACTAGGACACAATGTCAACCACCAAGGTGAAACATGGAAAACAACATAATTTCCAAGAAAACGTTACATAATCAAAAGTAGTTTTAAATGTAACAAACTTAAATTCCTCAAATATTGAAATGACACTCACCATAATACCTGGCTTGTACATCATGAAGCAAAACCCAATGTCTTCCGGAAGAAAGTTGGTGTGGCGGATACCATTGTGATGAACCTAATATCTGTGGTGGTGAGGCGGGCCTCTGTCTGTGCAAGTGGATGATGTCAGCCATATGACTCTCGATACTCCATGTATGCAACTTGAGGGCCTTGAGACATCATCTTCTTAGTTATCCCTAGGAAATGGGGATAACATCTAGCTCCTACTCAGGGAAATGTACTCGTTGTATAGTGCATGAGAACCTCAACATCTCTTAGTTTGACCTGTGCCTACACTAAAACATACAAACGTAAATTCTAGGGTGGTTCTATCACCCTTTGTCCATATATATCAAAATCAAAGATAAAAAATAATAACTAATCTAGAAAAGAAAATTTTGCATTTTTTTAAAAATTTCTAAACTAAACATGTAATCTGATGAAAGAAATATGCAAGTAGAGAAAAATGAAAATGAAAATCAAATGCAACTAAACTACCATGAGCAATCAATATGAAAATGCAAGAAAGCAAGATGTCCTACCTACTTACCTGGGGATCTGAAGATCAGGTACTGAAATTGTTAGGTGAAGTCATATAACTAGTGTAACCACCTACTCAACATTTCATCAAGGTATCTTCCCTTGTGCTTAATCATGTAGTATAACAAAGATAATTCAAGCATAAAATAGTCATAAGCATAAGTAATCATGTAATTAATCACAGAAAGCAACTCATGGAGATGGGTGGGAGGGAAAAAACTTGCTGGAGAGAATGTCCACATGCTTGATCAATTCGTCTCTGAATCGGGATACCACGTATAGACAATGGCTCATCTTCATCCTTACTTAGAATATCACTACTCCTTTAAGGCTAAGAAAATATAGAAAATCCCAAGAAAACCTTATGATTCCCTAGAGATGAGGAAATAGGACAAGGGACGACTTCAGGTCCTAAGAAGGACTCTTTTCCCATACCCAAAATATGTTTCTTATTCATCTGCAAATATTTCTAAAGGGCTACAATATGAAAACATTATTGATATGTGGTGTGAGTCTTTGACTTCTATGGAATGTCCATGTACTGGTATCCATCCAAATATGGGGGGGAAAAGGTGGACGAAAGTTTTCATAGAACAAATATGTATCCCCAAAAGGATATGCATCACAACTCCCAAAGGATGATTGAAGATCACCATGAGTGTGTTGCAACAAGTGATCTTTGAATGGACAAAACAAATATGTAACCATATCATCATCAGGTTTCAAAAAATCTAAATCATATACACATGAAGACCAGTCCTTTGAACGCAACAACTCAAACTACTTTTCTTGAGAGCTACCTTCAACGTTCTTATTGGAGCAAGAATTTTTGGGAGTAAGTGCAACAAGCGAGGAAGAGTGGGACAAAGGGAACAATGTGTGTTGGAAAAGAAGGAATACCAGTGCGACAAAGGGAAAAGGAAGCAACATGCGACAGGATTTGCAGAAACCCGACGTGTATGTGAACAAACCTATCCATGTTAGGGTTAGGGTTTTTGAGTCATATTGTAAGGGTTTAACCCAATTTTGTAGTATAAATAGAAAATGTATGAGGTAGGTTGAAGTATCTAGGTCCATGTCTATGGTATGGTATCTTTATGATCATAACTTTGGTATATTTTGGAGTCCTTTTTGAGTTTTGAGTATGTATTTTGGTGAGAGCTGCAGAGCTCGGGTGGAGTTGATGTAATTGAGGGCCAGGTCGCAAGCTGTGGATCTTGGTGCAATGTTGTTCTACCTCACTACTCTCTACTATTGTATGATGTAATGTGTGCAACGCCATTTTGATGAAGAAGAAGAAATAAAAGAATATATTTGGGGGCGTATCCCTAGAGGGGGGGTGAACCATGGTAAAAACCTTATGTTACAAATGTGTCTAAATGATTTTTTTATTTATGCAATTATGGTTAGATGAATGAATGGTTTAAATTATAGTGTGCACTAGAAATATGTATGTAGAATGAATATTATGAATGAATGATATAGTAGATTTGATTAATGGTATGATACAATGCATGGTTAAGTAGAAATAGAAGTAAGAAGAAAAACCCCAATCCCTTCCATGACTATAGACAACTTCGTCCTGTAGTCACCAATAAACCATATCGGATGAGACTGTGTTGTGCACTCTATGAGTGGTGTAGCCTTCTGGTTTACCAAAAGGTTCGATGGTGAAAAGGGTTTTGTTGGAGAACTAAGGTAGAACCCGGGTCAGCCCATACGTCCAACATTTGTAAATAAGATCTCCATCGAAAATCATGCAACCTACACTCCATATACGAAATCATCAAAAATCAGCCTCCCAACATGTATGAAATCATCAATATGTTGATCAACCATGTCATAAGGGTCTTCCATAGGATCATCCATGTCACTTATGTTGATCATTTCTTCATCTTCATGTGAAGGATGCAGGACAACTTCACCTTCATCAAGCGAGATAATGGACATCAATGTCTCATCTGGGTCTTCATTATGGAGATCTTTTTGACAACTTTATTCATATATTTTTTCTTCCAACACTTCTTTTGCAGTGGGTGGCTAATGCTCTTCTTCCGTTTTGCATTCATCACTTATTGTCTCGTCATCTGCCGGAAAACCTTCTCTGTAAAGAGAATCTTTCAGCTCTTGGAAAGTATATTGAAAATTCTGATTGGTTGGCCGACAATACCTGAGAAATTATTCAATGAGATTTGTAGAAGTTGGGATACTTTTCAGATCACATCAGTGTGCAAGCCACTTTCTTTGACTTTCTTCCAGAGAAGACACAAAAAATTTCATTAGTGCATCTTCATGCAACACATTTAAAATTGAAGCATACTTCATATAATTCACGACATGGGTGATTGCTAGAGATGGATCACCATTAAATTTAGGGAAAATTTCCCTCCACTCCATAGAAATATCAAGGATATTCTTAACATCGATAGAAGGGTACACCTTATGGAATTCCATGGTTCCATTACTTAGGGTAATACCTCAATGTATTCGCCAGATGAACTTTATGAAAATCTCATCAGAAAAGGAAAAGGGAACGTCCCTCAAATGGAGTCTCCATGCAAGCTTATGGAAAAATGATTTGGGATCAAATATTGCCAAAGTGTCGTTAGGGAACGAAAGAGGATTCAAAATCCTCCCCATCAACAACACCAAAATGTTATTTCACAAACTGTAGGTTGGGAAAATCTCAACCCAATCCACGAGATGGTGATAACTGTGGGAGAGTCTAACCTCACTTTCCACCTCATTTTCCTCTAGGGTCACCCAGGATTCCCCCTTTGTGTTGTATTTATCCTTCACTAAAGCGAGGGGAGGATTTATATAAGATGACAGTGGGTAGAATCTCCCACACTTATCACCATCTTGTGGATTGGTTCAATCTTTTCCCAACCTACAGTTTGTGCATCGATAACAGGGCTCATCTTCAATGAATCTTGATACCCATTATTATATACAAACTCAACCAAATGAAAGTAATATTCCCACGTAGATGGCTTACCCATCACATACATTCTTAACATGTCTTCAATTACTTGTTTGAATCTCTCTATCTATCCATATGACTGTGGATGGTATGTTGTGCTAAAGTTAATATTTGTACCAAATCCTTTAAATAATCCTCTCCATAAATTTGAAGTAAACTTTGTATCTCTATCCGAGGCAATTTCCTTAGGTATCCCATGCAACCTAGAAATCCCCCTCATGTAAATTTCTGCAATATTAGTTATTGTATGAGTCATTTTAACAGGAATAAAATGAGAAGCCTTTGCCAATTTATCAACCACTACCATTATTGAATCATGTTTCCTTGTTTTCCTGGGAAATTTAGTTATAAAATCAATGGTTACCACTTCTCATTTATTCTTTGGAATTGGTAATGGTTGTAGAAAACCCGATGGGTTTCTATGCTCAACCTTCACTCTCTGGCATTCCATACAGCTAGAAATGTAATAAAAAACATTCTTCTTCATTCCAGGCCAAGAGAATTGGATTCTTATTGTTGTAATTGTTTTGACTCTCTGACATTCCATACATCTGGAAATGTAATCAACAACATCCTTCTTCATTCCATGTCAAGAGAATTGGCTTCTTAATGTTTCAATTGTTTTCACTCTATGACATTCCATACATCTGACAATGTAATCAACAACATCCTTCTTCATTCCGGGCCAAAAGAATTGGCTTCTTACTGTTGTAATTGTTTTCTAGTAACCAGGATGTCCAGCATATGGAACATTATGCATTTCTTTCAATACCAAATTCCTAAGTTCTCCGGAACTAGGAACATAAACTCTATTTCTATGCATAAGTGATCCATCTTCCTTCATTTCATACTCTTTAATTTTCTGTTGTACATTTTCTTGTTGTAAAATTTATTTTACCTGTAGGTAATGTTGATCTATAACAACAACATCTAAAATTATGCTCTTCAAATATGATTGATGCATACTAATGGTTGTATCATGCATGCGATGTATCTTTCTATTGAGTGCATCAATAAATTTATTTTCTTTTCCTTTGATATGCTTGACATCAAATTCATACTCACTTGAAAATTCCAGCCATCTTGTCTGCATGGAATTCAAAGTTGGTTATTCAAAATTATATTGCAGACCACTATGGTCTATCCTTAGTTCAAATATCTTTCCCATGAGATAATGTCTCCACATCTTCAATGCATGAACTATGGAAGCAAGCTCCAAATCATGTGTGGAATAATTCCTCTCATTTTCTTTAAGATTTCAGAACTCATAACAAATGGCATGCCCATTTTGAGTGAGGACTCCACCAAGTCCTTCCTTGCATGCATCTATACATACCACAAGATTCTCATTTGGGTCAATGATATTTAAAATAGGTGCACTAGTAAGTAATGCCTTTAAAAAATTAAAGTTATCTTCACACTTTGTTGTCACTCAAACTTAATTCCCTTCTTTTGCAAGGAAGCGATGGGATGAGAAATCTTAGAGAACCCTGTTATAAACCTCATGTAATATCCGGCTAATCCCATAAAATATCTGATTTCTGAAACACTCATGAGTGTTGGCCATCCTCTAATGGATTCAATCTTCTTTGGATCTACTTCTATACCTTCTTCTGAAATAGTGTTCCCCAAATAATGGATCTTTTCTTGGTAAAAATAACACTTAGTAAGCTTCGCATAAATATGATATTCCCTTAGCACTTGCAACACCAACTTCAAGTGATTTTCATGCTCTTCCTTGGAATTAGAATAAATAAGTATGTCATCCAAGAATACAATGACAAACTTATCAAGATAATTTCTGAATATGTCATTTGATGGCCCTTGGAATAGCAGCAACAATATTGTTGTATCGTTGGATCCTACTTTACTTTGTCAACCCGGGGTTCGTACAAACTTAAGAAGTGTTATGAATTGTGTATGCGGTATGCACTTGTCAGTACCAAATTTTTGAAACCGATCAAGGGTTAATAATGGTGCAAGAAAATAAAAATGGCAGAAAGCAACTCTAAATTGTTACTTAAGGGAAACAAATCAATTTGAAAGTAAATCTAATATAGATTGCATGAAAAGAACATATTCAATCTAAGTTATGACAGAAAGTTGTAATTGAAGTAAAGCTACACTAATGCATGAATAAAACAAGCTAATTTGTCTAACCCTTTGATAAATAACAATCCATATGTCTTTTTATTGTTTTGTGATGTTTTCATGAAAAGATGACTAAGATTAAAATGAAATTTAAAGCTAAAATTGTCCTACATGAAGTTTCTACAGGAACTATACAGTTTCTACAGGAACTATGTAGTTTCTATAGAAACTAAACTCCTACATGAAGTAGTAATGAGGCCTAGAAAGGTAGTGTAAGCCTTTAGAAGCATGAACATAGCTAGACTATAATAAAATCAAATGAATTTGAGGTTCTTGGCCTTGGGAGGCAGTTAAGAGTGCTCCAAAAGGCTATTGAACATTTCTATAGGATACATGTTGTAACTAACTAGTAAATGATAATCTTAACAAAGATAGAAATAATTATGCAAAGCTATATTAGGCTTCAAGAGAAAATGAAATGATCATCTAATCACTAATTAACATGCATGAAAAATACATAAATTGCAACGAGGTCCTTGAGCCCTCTTGAGTGGGCCCTACCTAAGAAGACCAAGGAACCTTAAGAAAACTTAATGAGATGAAATAAGAACCATCTTTATTTCATTGAAAGGAGGAATAAATCAAGAGAACAAATCTTAAGTCTCAACAAAAAGTATTCAGAAAGTCTCAATACAATATTTCTCAATAATTCTATCATTTTCCTAGGCTAGAGGTCTATATATATATGTCTGGCAACTCGACTCCTCATGCTTAGATTAAGGAGTGGAGCAGGTGAATGATGAATCTCATCCAATTACACTTGTATCTTGAACTGTTGTTGACTAGGAGTGATCATTTATGAACAAGGAGCACTCTATAGGTAGGTGGGGACAATGGCCCTTGATCCTTGGATGGCATCACTTTGAGGGAGACACAATCCCTTGTTTATAGGGTGTTGGCACCCCTAACTCATGAAGTTTGACCTGCTTGGTGGAATACAAATATTTGGCAAAAACATTAGAGAAAAAAGACACATTATACACAAAAATCCACCTCAACACAAATTCACTAAGAAACATACAAAATATCCATGACTTGCTACTAAATATGGTCAAAAGCAATATAAAGTCATATTATGGTGGGAAAATGTGCCAAATATGAGCCTTTGGAATAGGAAATAATTGGTCTCATCACCATTCGTTAAGCACATAAAGACAACCAGTGCATTGGTCAGACCAAATGTCACCACTACAAATTCATAATGTCCATAGTTGCTTCTAAAGGTTGTCTTACTAATGTCTTCTTCCTTGATTCTTACCTGATGGTATCTGAATCTCAAATAGGTCATCAATTCTGGGTAGAGGGTATTTGTTCTTCATAGTAGCTTTATTCAGCTGTCTAAATTCAATGCACAACCACAATGTTACATCCTTCTTTTTGACAAAGAGTATTAGTGTTCCCCAAGGTGAAACACTTGGGCGTATGTACCCTTTCTTCAACAATTCTTTCAGCTGCATTTATAATTCTTTTAATTCTAGTGTACTCATTATGTAAGGAGTTTTTGATGTTGGGGAAGCTCCTGGTACTAAATCAATAGAGAAATATATTTCCCTCTTTGGTGGAAATCCTAGTATTTCTTGGAATACATCTTCAAACTCTTGCAATACTGAAAAATCTTCAAGGCTTGGCCCTTTTGTCTTTTCTGGCTCCTCCACATGAGCTGCATACAATTGACATATTTTCCTGAAACATCTATTCAATTGTAAAGCTGAAATCTCTCTTACAAAAATGGGTCTTGGAATTCCTTTCACAGTGTTATGTTTTCCTTCTTCACCAAGACATGTAAATGTCTTGTTATGACAATCTAGGACAACATGATGCTTGTCCAACCAATCCATTCCAATTTGGATATCATAAGATCCTAATTGTATGATATTTAGGTTAGCATTAATACTCACTCCATTAAGTCTTATTGGACAACCTATGACCATCTCATTGATCCTTCTTTTGGTTCTAGTGGCTAGCTGAACCAAAATTGACTTTTCAAGCTTACGTTTCTCCAAATGTAATATGTCCACTATTTTAGGATCAATGTAACAATGGCTTTCTCATGAATCAATTAAAATAGAAACATGATTATTAATGATCTTACCTTCCACTTCGGTAATATTGGATTGGTACTCTGCTTGTCAATATTCTAAGGCTGCATATATTCTTCCCATGTCCTCTATTGTTGTATCCTCTTGGATGGTGTGCATGGTATTCATCTTGTCTTCTCGGTGAGGAAAATCCTTGTACATGTGATCTTCTTTGCATCCCCAACATTTGATTGGTGGTATTCCCCTTTTCCCTAAGGAGTCCTCTTTCTTGAATTCGTCCTTAGCATACTGGTCTTGCTGATTTTTATTAAGGTTGTTTCTGTTGAAAAGAGGTTTGAATCCCTTCCTTCTTTGATCAAATTTATCTTTCTTCTTATCCCTCCAAGACTTCTAAAAATATTCTCTACCCTTCCCTTGCTCATACAAGTACTTAGCCTTCCTAATGGTTTCTGTCAAATTTTTGGGATCGTTACATTGAATCTTCTCTTTATAAACAGATGGGAGTCCACTCAAAAACCTTTGTATCTTTACCTTCTCATCCTTGATAAACCCCACATACTTAAGCAATCCCAAGAAATTATTTTCATAATATACAATGGTCATGCTTCCCAACCTGAGTTCAAATAAATCTTGCATCTTCTTGTCATAGAAGTGCTCTAAAAGGTAATAATTTTGAAAATATCTCTTGAACTGCTTCCAAGTGATCCTACTCTCATTAATGTTCTCAAATTGCTTCAATTGATCCCACCACATAGTATTTTTTCCATGCAAATGGTATGTGGAAATTATGGATTTTAGGTTGGATGAGTAGTTGTGCAATTGAAATCACTTATTGATTCCAAACAACCAAGCTTCTACATCATCTTATCTTTCTCTTTCACCATCAAAATATGGTGGCTTAAGCTTCCTCAACTCTCCTTGCAAACTGTCCAATTCATGTCTTCTTCTTTGGTGCTTGAAAGGAGACACTTTTGGACTGCTTATGGAGTCTTCATATGCATAAAATTTCCTTGATGAGTAAGAAGGTGAGTGATGTCTGTGAGTTCTGCTAGAAATTATTGAATTACCAACACTTATGTAGTTGTATCTTCTTTCATAATGTCTTCCTTCTTCCTTCTACCTTGAGTCTGATCCATTCTTTGCTTACCTATACAACTAATTTAAGTTTTGCATCACTTGAGAATTTATATGATTTTGTTCTCTCATCAAATTCTTGTCTGATTTATAACACTTCACTTGTATTCTCAAATGTTTCATAGTCTCTATTAATGTTTTATGTTCCCCTTTGTTCCTGTTCCCATTTAATTATGGCTCTGCATTACTAACACATATATTTTGACCTTTGGCTTCTTTATCATGACTGAAGTCTCCCTCTCCCTCCTCCATGTCCCAAATATGCATTCTTATTGAAATGATTTGTTTATCTCCCCTAATTCTGCAAAATGTGCAAGCAGCCATTTTTGTGAGAATTATGCATATTATAAAAAAAAAATGTAAATTAATGCTACAGGTCCTTTTTCTGCTCACTTCATGAAGCATTATATCATAGTTCTCCAAATTGTAATAATTATAGGATATTATCCTATGAATCATATTTCTGATTACTATACTCATGCCTCATTCCTATCTCTGAGTTAAAAGTTATGGCTTCCTAAAAAACCCACCATCCTTTTTGTGCATTTTTTCCACTGGTGTAATTTTATTGAAATGCCAACTTCTGTCAAATGTAGACAAAAATATGTCAGGAACCAAAGAAATTTTTGTATGAGAAATGGATAAAAATAATGACATGGAATTCATAAAAACTCTCATATTTTCAAGCCGATGCTCCAGTCTAAAAATGTAGCAATCTGGAAATGACAACTTTGTCCCTTTTCACCCGTTTTTCCATATTTTTTTTGTAAAATTAGCTATCTCTCAATCTGTGCACTTCTGGAAAAATTTCAATAAACCAATTTTGTTTGTCTTTATGAGTGTATAAAATGTTGAGTAAGTTAAATTTTCTAGTTTTCTGATACGAGGTCGCGTTTCCTCTGAAAATCTCAAAAATCCCCAAAAAGTGACCCGAAATATTGGATTTTGACCTATTTCAGTATCCCCATTCCAATCCCCATATAATTTATTTAGTTTCTTCATGGGTTACTTTCGTGTCTACTTTTTGGACTCTCTCCAAGAGTTTCCGTTTAATCTAGGTCTTTGTCAATGATTTGGACCCAGAGCTGTAAAAACCATTATTTTGCAATTTCTCGAAAATCCAAGCAGAATTGGAAAATCACCCTCTTGAACTTTTATAGATCTCCTGTTTGTAGAAAAAAACCCATAAATTTCATCTCAATTTGACTTATTATTCTCTAGTTATGGCCAAAATAAGAAAATGGCTCCAGACTTTGTTTTTGTTTTTTTGAAACTAATGGATAGTCTTGTGTATCTGGCAATCTGCACCATTGATCTCAATTTAGAAGAGATCCATATCGTTGATATGCTCTAACCCGATCGTCAATCATCATACCATTTCCTTGTCAATCAATCGTAACACATATCTGAACCAGCCAACCCGACCATCGACCGTCGACGATTCCCATTACCAGATGAAACACTCTCAATTCGGTTGACACGACCATCGGCCCATCAACCATTGGTAGTTCTCATTGACTAATGAAAAACAATTCTCTAATTCGATCAACCAGACCATTAGTTGTCAGTTATTTCCTTGTTGAAGTGGCATGACACATGGATGTTGACGTGGCATGACACATGGATAATGATGTGGCATGACACGTAGACTCTAACATGGCATTATAGATGATGTGGCATGACACATGGATGTTGACATGGAATGACACATCATCACCCTCGTTCCTTCATCGACCATCGACCATCTCGTGGATGATCTGACACTTCACCAACTCGGTCGATGCCTGACCATCGACCCATCGCCCATCGACGCTTTCTCTTAGTTGATCAGAACACTTTGCTAAATCGATCGACCCGACCATAGGGTCATCGACTCGTCAACCATCTTCCTTGGATGACTAAAAATGCTTCACCTAATTTGGTCGACCCGACCATCAGCCATTTCCTTTGGACGACTAAAAATACTTCACTAAATTTGGCTGACCCGACCATCGACCCATCGTCCTGTCGGCCATTTCTCTTGGACAGCTAAAAAATACTTCATCAAATATGGTTGATCCGACCATTGGCCAATTGGCCCATTTATATTGGTGAACAAAACACTCTTCCAAATTGGTCAACCAAACCATCAGCCGTCAGCGAATTTCGTTGGTGATTAAAACACTTCACCAATCTAGCCGACCCAACCATCCGTTGTCATCTAATTCTCTAGGCCAACTCCAACACTTAGAAATATTTTCTACCAATTATCAATGAATCTGGACCTTTGATCTCCGATCCAATATGATCTTGATCGTCGATTGGCTCCAACCTCCCAAAGTCTGAAATGAATCCAGACTATCGATATGTCTCCTTTTTCCAACCACTGAAATTGAATCTCGATCATCGATTTGGTAACTTTTCCAAAATTTGAAAACATTAAAAAAAAAAAAATTTCAAGGATGAATCTGGGTCGTTTTTCTCAATATCAAACACAATCTCGATTGTCGATTTATCAAACTCCACACAACACTAGAGTGGCCATTAAAACTCAATTTTTTTTTCTTGTCGGTCAAATCTAACTTTGCAACTCTACATATTGAAGCCATTTAACTTCTTAGACATTCTCAAATCATTTAAACTCGGATCTTCTAACAAATTTGGGGATTTTCTCTCTAAGTTTCCACCATTTTCCCCCAAATTCACTCAAACCAAAGTCTACAATAGTGAATTTTCTCAATTCGCACTCGTTTCGGCCCATATCGGTCCAGTGTTTCCCCAAAAGCTCTAATTCTAATCTGCTACATACCCAACCATCAGGGTTGGGCCACACTACCTCAAGAACACAATTCTTGAACTGATTTTGAATTTTGGTAACATTTAATTAATAAATTTTCTTGAAATACTCTCATGCAATAATCAAGAGTCAAGCTCCAGCATAAAATAAATGAAAATTATGCCATGCATAGTAATAACAAGCAAGCATATAAATTATAAAAATGAATCTCAAAAATAATAATTAATACACAATGGAAATAAATATACAATCAATGGAAACCATGACAAAGAGAACTTATCTTAGACAAAATCAATCACCAACTGGCTGTAGACCAAGGATGTTCCACCCAACCATAGACGTTGTTGTTCCAAGTCTCAACATCGGGTCACCCTCGATCTAGGGCTATGAATCCACAAGGACAGGTTCCGGAGAAACACTCGGCTTCCCAAACCAATCAACTCTCAAGCTCTCATAGATTTCTCAACACACAACAATCCAAAGTACCCTAGCTCTCTTCTCTCCATCCTACACCACCCAAAGACAATGAACCCCCTTCACTGCCACACAATCCCTCAGGCTCTACACTTCTTTCTAGGGATCCAGTGCACTGGTCAAGAATATCCATTTTGGTACTTTTGGGATTCACAATTGTGAACAAACTTTAGCACATGTCAATGCATCATAGGCATGCAAGCACCAATTCATGGTTGGAATAGACTATGAAATACTATAGCCAACAAACAATGGCTTCTTTCCTCGACAATCTGTCCCCATGCCCCAACCAAGAACAAGAATGTATGAGGAATCATGAATGAGAAGCAATGAATGAAGAACCAAAATGAAGAGTGAACCCCCAAACAGCCCAGAAGAGTTTTTTATATAATTACATGAAATCAAGAACCACATGGCCTCCCCCCCAAAAAGCTCATGTAACCACTTTTCTCAATTAAAACCAATATGGGTAATTAAAATATAATAAAAAGGCTTAGCCCCTCTATACCCTCTCTTGTGCAATCATAACCCCCTTATAAATCGTGTACTTTCCCGTCTAGTAGCCAACAATGCATTTTATTATTAATAATGATCAAGTATTACATTTCCTAGGGACTTCGACCTCTTTGAATTGTTTAAGAACTTTGACCTTTCATCAATAAACAAAATACATTATTAATATGGGGACTCAAAACCGGGGTATTACATTTTTGGTGGCCAACCATTATCATGTGGGATGTGCTTGGTGAAAGTAACAACGATTTTATTGTTTCTTACCTATTACCGGCCGTCCTACCTTTGAGGGAAACTCTTGGTAATCCCTCAATGAACATCGTAGGAACTTTGCTTTCTACTCTAGAGACATAAGCTCTCTTGACAATCCTACTTTAGTTTGCATCTCTCCTTCCAGACTTCATGGAAAAGATGGTGCCTTGTTTAGGTCCATCCTACTTGAATCAGTTGGGGAAGTTTCTTTGAGGTATTCTGAGTTGAGTTTTGTAACCCCAACTAGATGTGAGATGACCCTAAGTTGCTTCTAGCTAATTAAATATTTTATTGGATTAACACTAATGTGCAAATTGATATATGGTTCTGTAATGTATTTACTATGATGATACCCTTTTTTAAGCAAGTTTTAAACATGCCCAAATCCTTGAAGTTCCACTGGAAATTGCTCATATCCCTCCATGGTGTGACTTTGTGGTGGACCCCATGATATCTTAACTTGCAAAGAATTTTTGAGGCCAAGCAAAAATATCATTAAAACCCTAACCAATTTCTTTTAAGATAAGCATGTCATTGCCCTCCCTCCCCCACCCCCCATGATTCACCTTTAAAACTAGGATTTTGAGACAAGCTATGATTTGATTATTCTATTTTCCATAATTCTCAAGTCATTGATGATATTGAATGCAAAGAATCCACATTTTCCTCTAGTGAAACCAATGTTGAGCAAGCTCATATGCCTAATCATGGCCTTATCCCTCTTTAGCATCACCTCATTGTTAATATGCATTTCCTCCCGACTTGCAAACCAATATATCTAATCCTTGATTTAGTGAGCTTCCCTTTTGTGATTTGATTTATGAAGATGAGGGAGTAAACCCAAGATTTGATGTTGAAATTTCCTCCCATGGTTCTTTCTTCAATATGACCCTATTGAACAAATATTTCATAATGAAGAAATGGATTTTGAGTGTGATGTGGTTTCCATTGGCTTATAGTTTGAGGAGATAATAGATGAGTTGTTTAGCACTTGTCAATTTCAAAGTTTAGCTTTCCCAAGAAGAAAAATCTTAAAAATTGGGAATTCAAGCATGATGCCCTTGCCAACAGGTGTGACCTTGAGACCCAATCTTTTTTCTAGAATTATCCTTCACTCGTAATCATAAAGATACTTGTAATGTTCCCCCTCTTGTTCAAGTCCCTAATTTTGATTCATACCTAGTTTATGATGAGTATTCAAGTGAAGAGAAAGAGGTTGTATTACAAGGGGATGAGAGTGATGAGATTGTCTAGGATATGAACCCTTGTAGCCCACAAGAATGAATATGTTCTTCAGTTTTTACTTGCAAGTAGCTACTAAAGTTTGACCTTTTACTCTTATCTTTTAGATTCCAAGCATGTTTGTGAGATGTCCAAACCTAATGGGATCATTTATGACAAGCATCATCCTCTTTATGATGAGTACCCTAATCAATAGGAGTCAAACCACATTGCACTTAATTTCCATGATTCTTCAATCATTCTCAAATCGAAACCCATTCCCAAGACTTACATTGAAACTTTGATCTTGACCCCTGATAGGCATGAGCATTTGAATGTCTTTGAGATGGGATGCAATGTTGACTTGAAAACTTGGTAAATTTTGTAGGATGGTAATCAATACTTTTGGATCTTGGTAACAAGGAAAATTTTAGGGGCAAAATGTTGCCAATGGAAAAAATTAGAGGGTTTGAACTTTTCAATGGGAAAATTTTGTCCCTATATAATATTGCATGTTGCTTCTTGCCCACCTTACTCATTGCTTACTTATCACATGAAAGGTTACAAGTTGTGAACACAAAAGTAAGCATATTCTCAATGCTCAAGCCTTGAATATTTGATTTTTGAATGTATTACAGATTATTATAGTTTCTAGGTGATGTCATATACATAATATTTAGTTGTAGATGAAAGCCTTTGTTCATAGATCCATGTTTTTTTGGTAAAATATCGTTGTGTATTTTCAACACTACATGCACAAATACAGTTCACAATGAATACAAAAACTATCAAAACAGTCAAAACATTGAATGCACAGGTTGATGAGATTAGTACTTGAAAATTTTATTACAACCTATTTTTGAAAGTTACCTTTCATTACACAATGATTTAATACCAAACCATTTTTTTTTTAATTTCTTAAAAGTGTGTTGAAAAGTATGTACATAAAACATTGAAATTATTAAAATAAGCTCAGTAAATCAAATGTAAGTTAAAACCCCTACCAGTTTATATACCTAAATTTTATAAATTTATAATTAAATGAAAAAAAAAAATGAACATAATGGAATTACCAATTTGCTACAAACTACATCCATGACCAGCTTACAAAAACCTCTTGATATAAAATCTAAGATGAAAATCATCAAATAGTCAAGAGATGTTGGATAAGGAAATTTGTGTGTTACCTCATTTTAAAGGCACCCTATTTTAGAAAGTGAAATGCATATTTATGATTGTGGATTTCAATTTATTGTGGTTAGCAATCTTGCCTTGGATTTCATAAAGATTCACCGTCCATCACCAACGATCACTAGTCCTATTTCTAATTGGCCATCCTGTCCAGATTTTATTTTTATTTATTTTTTAATTCTCGTAGCATGTTCAACTCACAGTTTTTGTGTGGTTGTGGTTTCTAGAGATTTTTTCTTTTGATTCTTCTTGCTTTTTAAATCCATCATTATTGTTATTTTTTTTGGTATTCTATATTTTTATTTTTAATTTCTTTTATTTAAGTATTTTTATTTTTAATTTCTTTCATTTAAAGAATCTATTTTGAAAAAGAGGGTTTTTACTGAAAAGAGGTTTTTTTTTTTTTTTTTGTCCTTTAGGATTTCATTATTTTGAAACATTAAAGCCTCATAGGAATGAACTATTTAACCAAATGAACTATTTAACCCTTATATTATAAGTGCAAGGCTAATGGTATTGTGCATGGTTTTTGGTTTTATTGCAGTTACTAAATTGCATATATGTGGTTTTATATTGTTTATGAATTGGCTCATATATATATTTGTTATTTGTTAGGCATATTTTCCCCTCATAGGAATGAACTATTTAACCAAATGAACTATTTAACCCTTATATTATAAGTGCAAGGCTAATGGTATTGTGCATGGTTTTTGGTTTTATTGCAGTTACTAAATTGCATATATGTGGTTTTATATTGTTTATGAATTGGCTCATATATATATTTGTTATTTGTTAGGCATATTTTCCCTTCTTGTGAATATTCTTTCGATCATATTGTTATATTCTTAAATATCTTTGGTTTCTTTGGCTTACCTCCATTCGAAAATGGCTTCATTGTTTTATTCTTTTGGAGTTGGAATTTATTTATCACAATTTTTTTTATTTGTCTCAAATTTTAAAGGGTTTGTTTGTTTCTATGTAATTTTGTTTTTTTTTTTGTTAGACCTTCGAGGTGTAGGATAATAAGGTGGCTTATCTAATATCTTTTTAAGGGGTATTTCATATTTGGAAATAGAAACCTCTCGTCTTAAGTTGTGTTTGTAGGGAAGATCCACTCTCTTTTATGTCAAACTCGTGAGATTTTTACATTTAGGCTTTTCATTGGTTGTGGTTATTTTCTCTTTTTTGAGTGTAGCTAGTGGGATTTTTTGGTTGTTCATTTGTGTTAGAAGAGTTTGTATTTGGGTCTTGGTTTAAGATTGAAATTATATTGCTTTGACTACTTATGCTATTTTTCATCTATATTACGATTTGTGTGTCTTCATCAACGCTAGCATAATAGCTATTTTCTTCTGCCTTTATTTTAATGTGAAGGATAGGAAATAAAATTTTAACTATGTTGTGATATCATTCTTATGGATCGATATTCCTTTACCATGAAACTACAACTTGATTGTTAGTCACTTATTGTAGGGTAACTGCCTCTTCTATTAGTGTTTTAGACATGGTCTTGACACTTCTTCATTAATGGCAGTGGAGTATAATGTGGTGGTTTCCCCCATATCCAAGTTGATTTAGTAGAAATAGGGTATTGATGTGGTAGGTAAAGGATTAGAACAATAATATAGATAAATTTCCCCAAATCCTAATCGTACCTAAGAAGTGCACTTATTACATTGATGGAAGACAAGGTTGCTCCATTTAAAAGGTATCCAATTCTTCATTGGAGAATGTCTCGAAAGTGATGGGAAAATGGTCATCCCTATTTATATGGGTCAATGTGTGCATGTTGAATTATGTCTCCCATGGAAATATAAAATGGATCATTATGAATATAGGACGATCGATACCATGTGAGCCCACCTCATCTCATAACCCTGAAATTGGTTTTTTCATTTTTAATAATTCTTCCCTCTTTGGAAGTAAGCTATGTTTTAATGTCTTTAGGATGCATTGTGCAACATGTTTCTCCTCTCTTCTTAGTAAACTGTCCCAATGTTGTTTTCTTATTTCTTTGTTGATCCCTTTGCAAAAATATCTTTTGCAAATGCTAATTCTTGGAGTTTTTATGTTATGTTATGTTGTATCCCTATTGTTATGGCAGTATGACAATTGTTCCACTTTTCTAAAATTTATGTAGTTTTTATGCTACTATGATCTTTCTAATAATATTAATGAAGTAGCATTTATGGCTTCACCTATAGTAAAACTTCAAATATATAAGAGAGAATCCACCATAAAAATTTAGAAATAAACCATAGACACCAAAGATATCCAAACATTCACCATGAACGACACCAAGGATATAGAGAGAAGAACCCTTAAGGTAACATAACACCATCAAATACCCCTTATGGAAGGAATCACTCCACAAGCCATGCTTTCTAAAAGATAATACAATCCAACACATCTCTAATACAATGATACTCATGTGTATTTATACTTTCTCATGAGTATTCCTAGGGGTCTTATGCCAACTACCCGTTATTATTATATTATTTATTTTTAATTACATAGTGGGCATATTCTATTATTATGGCCACATTACATTCATTATATCCTTGGGTACCTCCCTAGGTACCCCATATTATACTCCCCAGGTACATTAAATTGCATCGCCCTTGGCATGTTTCATCCTTTAAACACAGGAAGAAGCCATATAATATGATCTACTAATCAATGTAGTCAATTGGTACCATGTCCAAGCATCCATCCATCCTAGTAAAATATGGGCATGGGGTCCAACTGTGGCCTTTCCTCGATCTTGATTTTGGTTTCTCTTTGTGATCCATGTCTTCATTGTGTTACTTTGATATCTCTATGCATTGCTTTTAGTCCTCCATGTGCCTCCATCTTGGTTTCCTCTCTAGTTCATGTTGGTCCATAGTAATTTTGATGATGCTCATGCCCTTGCCTTGATCATTGTTGTTTCTCTGAGTGGTGTTGGTGGAGATATACAACAACCTTAGATATTGATTCTTCTTTCTTTGACTCTTCAACATGTATTTCATTAGCTTCATCTTCATGTTTGTGCTCTTCCTTTGTATTTTCATCAAATTCTTACGTAGGTTCTTCTTTTGACTCAACCTTGGACTCTTCATCTAATGTGTCATGAGGTACTACAATTTGTTTCACTGCAAGTACTTATTCATGTGCCTCCTTGTGCCCTTCTTTTTTAATAAGACAAATATCTTGCAATGTAATTTTATTTTTCTTGTACCACAACTTCAAAAAATTATTTTGCACATTAATATTAATTGTACCAACTGAGTCCATCCACGAATTTCCCAAAACAATATCCACATCATCCATATATGGAGCATAAAAATCTAAATGCAACATTGATTTATCCATTGTAATCTTCAAATATTTAAAAAGTTGAATATTTTCGCCTTCAACCTATGTGCTTCGAATATTTTTTGTAAGTACTTGCAATCTTTTATTCAAATTAACATTGATGAGATTATGCTTGCAACTAGGGTTAATAGAAACAATAACTTTATCTTGTTTAATACATCCATGAACCTATAATAGAATTTTTCATATGGAAATATATCCCCAGTTCTCTTCTTATCCTTCTTCAAACATGAGGCCACCTGTCTAAAAATATGTTTTCAATTTCTTCATCTGAAAATTCCTTCATCATTTTATGGTTAAACAATTTCCACCATGTGTTTGCACGCCTCTTAAATTATATTCTATCCAAAATTTCCACTTATTTCCCCATATTGACTTCTTATATTCTATATATTATTCAATACTAGGACCATCATCTTTGCCAGTAAAATATATCTTGTCAAAAATAGAAATAGGGTTTCAAAGAGAATCACTTACTTTTCAGTGGAACTCTTTTATTTAGTTAGGGTTTGAGGTCGAAATTGTAAAATGATTATAACTTCAATTATATTTCTCATATAGGCTATTATGACCCCAATTATGAAATGCCACGACTTCTTGAGATCTACTTGCACTGGTTTGATTGAAATATGTTCACTTTGTCAAAATATATCCAATATCCGAAATCTGTGGCCATCACCGAAAAAACCCTAAAAATGTAGATTTTGAATCGACAACATCTCCACTTCCCGGACTATGTTTCGAGCGATTTTTTTTTAAAATTGGATATTTTTCGAGAGGAATTTAGATCTACGGATTCTTTTTTCAAGTTATACATAGAGAGTTTCAAAAATGGACTTAAATACTCTCATCCTCTTTTTTTCATAAAAAATCTACAAAAAGAAAAAAAGAAAAAAACATCTCCCACTTTGTGCCCAAAAATTCTCCCACTTCATGCCCAAGAAAGAGTTGTAATACCACTTGTAGTAAAAATTCAAATATATAAGAGAGAATCCACCATAAAACTTCATAAATAAACCCTTGTAATTCCCCAAGGCCGAGCCCCTGCTGAATTGTAATGATGTTTAATGAAGTTTATAGGCTGGTGAGCCAAGTATTTATAAGTTGGAGGTTTATGTGTTTATTAGGCCGGAGAACCTAAATGCTAAGGCCAGTGAGCCTATTTTTGTATATGTTATTATGTATATCATTAATAAAAATACATCGCTACGTGTAGACCAACCACGAAGAAAGAGTAATGGGGGACTAAGCTCCACTAGGAAGGGAAAAGGAAGGGGGATGAGAGGCTAGGAAAAAGGGGCTAAGCTTGAGGGCTCAACCCAAGGGAATATTATAATGTATTTCCTAAAATACTAAATCTTGTGAAATAAGTCGTTTTATCCTAAGTCCCTTTGGGGAGAGGAACGAACTCCAAGTGGAGAGGAACAAGCTCCTGGAGAGCCAAGTGTCATCCAGGACACATGAAAATTTATGTGGGAAATTCCATCATTGTGGGGGTTCTCCAATGATACTTACCATTATTTCCATCCTTCCCATGCACCCATTCCCTCACGGACTGAGAAGGCACACAGTCAGCCAATTTTCGCCATTATTGAACCCTCTTTCATCATGAACCTATGTAACTTGCACGCACTGGTATTTTGTTGAGCCTGTACCCTGCCTTACCCGATTTTTCTACTGTGGTTTGAAGAGGCGGGTTGTCAGGCCCATGGTTGAAGAAGAAGGTTGTCAGGACTGTGAACAACTCTCTCCAGGTGAGAGAGATTGTTGGGGAAGTGTTTTCTCCTTGAGGGGTTCCAACAGTAGCTACAGAGCTCTGAGAATTCTTGATATGGCCTGTTGTTGAAGCCCTGGAAGAGAAGTGGAGTAGCCTATGGACTATGGAACAATGAAGGTGTATATTCCCGGGGTGGGATAGGCATGTGGGGAATGAGATTTTGTGAGCGGTGGACGTAAGTAGGCTCCTTGGAGGGAATCCTTCATGTTGCGTTGTGCAACTTTCCGTAGTCTCATCCTAGCCTAGGATTTCCTTTGCCTTGGATGGAGTTTAGTCTCAGCTCAGGGGTGACCCACTATTGATAGCTTGGAGAAACGTGGTCTAAGGCTGGGAGGCTCGTGGAAGGTATGCGTGCAGTTAGTGGTCTTCTCATAAAAAGATAAGTACCAATTCTATATTAATATTACATGTTGTGTTTAAGTATATGTTTGAAGTTTATCAAAATTGTATGTGTTTATTGCATGTATGTGTTTATTGTCACTTCCTCGTGAATCTTTGTATGAGAAGAATGTATATATATGTTACATTTGCATTATATATATATATATATATATATATATATATATATATATATATATATATATATATATATATATATATATATATATGTATGTATGTATGTATGTATGTATATGTATGTATGTATGTATGTATGTATGTCAAAGTAGTTTGGTTTTGAGGTAGTGGCGTGTCCTCGACCTGGGTGGCCGGGGGACGTTACAAATTGGTATCAGAGTATGAAATTTTTAAGTGGAATTTCCTAGCCTGGGTGGTTGGGTACATTACAAATTGGTATCAGATCCCATGGTTTCAACATTGAACCTGGATGGGCCACGAATGTGGAATTGGAGTAAAAAATTGCACAAGGAATTGATGTACAGAGTGCCAAGAGGGCGCTGGTGAAACACCTTGGTTGTGTTCAGAAGCTCAGGAGGTATAGTAGTTTGATAAACCATTGCAGAAGAGGTATTGGGCCACAAAGTTAAATTCGGGTTGTTGGATCTGTGTGGAAGAAGGCAGATCACCCAAAATCGTTAAATCTGGAGAAGGTGCACGGAGGTTAAGCACAAAAGTCCTTTGGACTTCACCCCTCTAGTTGTTTTAAAGCTATAACAGAGAAAAATGTTGAAGTCCGGAACTAATCTGGACCATCCATTTTCCAGGGACACGTGTCCTCAAATTAAGCAATGTTCGGAGTTCGACAGTCTAGGGGTTGTGGGGTGTTCAGTAGCGAAATCCTCCGAAGTACCAGAATGGCTCTCAACCATAGATCATTCGGGAGGAGGAGAACCATTGTATTTCTCATGTGGTTCGATGGTTCGGTGTTCGAGGAAATTCGTTGGAGGTTGCACGGTGAAGAAATTGTTGAAGTTCCGAAGATACGGGAAGCATATGTCAGCAATCGGTAGTTCGAGAGTTTTGACAATGTGTAGAAGTGAAGAAATCGTCGAAGTCCTGAAGCTACGGGAGAAAGTCGTCGACAGTCGGTAGTTCAGGATTTTTGACAATGTGTAGATGTGAAGGAATCCCTGAAGTCCCAATTTTCCGAAGTGACGTGACATGATGACGTCACTATTGACGATTAAAATCACAACGAATTTTAGCTTGCAAAGTATTTCTAAAGCCTATTATTATAAGCCAACATATAAATAATACTAGTAGGTGGGACCCCTTGTAGATTGGAGATCAGGTCTGGCTTTCATTTAATGATTGTGTTGTTGTTCAACATTGCTTACATGGTTGATGAGATCTTGTTTTTATTGGTTATGGATCAGGCTTATGATGTGTTGGTTCTATGTGCGACAAGTAAATGATGAATAAGGCATGTTATGTTCTAAGCTCTAATTTTATGTTGCTACAACCTATGTTATTCATTAATACCATTGTTATGTTCTTGGGACACCTGCACAACAAACATGTTAGTAACAATACTTAAAAAGAAGTTGTAAAAGGGAAAAAACAATATAACAAATGAAAAAGGAGAAGGAATCTAATGAAAATATACTACACTACATACATGAATCATCAAAATGATTATGGTTAAATCCTAGCTAGCAAGTTAATGGTTATGCGATTTGATTGAGTTATATGGTTAATATGCATATGGTATTTTTTGGAAGGATAGGATGTGGGTGGCGCATTTGACAAAGTAATAGATGCTAATGGTTATGCGATTTGATTAAGTCATATGTAATGGTGATTATGTTATGGCATAAGTTGGGTATGGGTCGCACTATTGGTTTTAATGGGTGATGGTTTCGATATATGGTTTGATTAATTGTGTTAATGGAAATATTGATGGCATGTACTAAGGAATTAATGGACTATGAATGGAGGTGACGTGCATTTACTGCACATCACCCTTACTCCTTCGCTGGCCACCACCCTAATTGGCTATTGTTCAACCATGTTGTTGTGGTTATGCTATGACTTCCTAGCAGAGAGGAATCGCTCGACCAACTCACGTTTTAAGGTGTTTTGATTACAGGTATGTCTTTTTTTAACCAACCATGAGTCTGCTCTGGGTATGAAATGGATATTCGCTTAGATGTATTGGTGTGTGCTTTAATTGAGTATGGAAATTGTGTGGAATTGTGATTTTTCTGGAATTCTTTGTTGGTGGCTTTCTCTGTGATAATGTCTTAAGTTATAGTGTATTGGGTCGTTTTAAGTATCAACAGGCATAAAGGCTCTCTATCATCCTTGCTGGTTTAGTGGAGGGCTCCATTTGGTCTAGACTAGACGACTGCCTTCACACATTGTATCACCATACCCAGTCTTGTCTCTCATGGGATTTCAATGAGTTTGAAACACCCCGTGTCACTGCGCATTATTCACTTGGGTATTGGGGTTACGTCATGCTTCCAATAGTTGCGCAGTGGGTTATATTGCTTCTTCTCGGCTCTATTTTCACCACAACGTTGTAGTTGGTTGACTGGGGAAGCCACGAGGGTTATACCCCTTGTGTTCTAAGTATCATTACAAGGCTCAAATGGAGCTTTGCTCCTCTGTTCATGGATTCTCCTATCCCAAGTTTTGTCACCCTATCCATGAAGTGAATTGTGGTTTTCTCTGTGTGTACGTTGTTGGTCTCAGAGGGTTTTACCATCAAGAAAAATCGACTATAGCTTCCCTGTGTTAATCTACAGAGAAAACCCTTTCTCCCTCGAGTCCATGTGTTGATAGAGGGGATCGATATGTCCTGTCGGGTGTATAGTTGGACTGGTGGTGTGTTGTCGATGGAATGAATCACTGGCTCACCCATTGATTATGTGACAGTGGTGTCGGTTTTGTTTTCTAGTCAATGCAATGGCTATTATAATTGAATGGATAACTCGACATTGTTTTAAATGATTAATGCACAATGACGCTTCGCGCTTGATGCATTGGTATGAGTGGCATTCCTATAGCACGAGTCAATGATTACTGTAACTATGTGTTTTTAATGGCCTAATGATAATTGCAATCAGGGTGTTTATGAATGTTCCATTCACTGTAATAAGTATGGTTATTCAACTGCGTCATCAAGGATGAGCCCAAGTTTTACACAGTATGGTTTTGACTGCAGTTTGATTGATTTGAACATTTATGTATGTTGTCTCCTTGTGTTGGATTGATATCTCGGCACGATAGATTAAGTTAATGATACTGTGACTCTGTGTTTTAAAATTTTCAAAAGGGAATGTTTCATTGTGGTAACTATGGCATGGTATCCACTATGTTGTTATCAATATTAATTGATTGTGCCATTGGAGGAAGTCACGGGTTTCTGAACATGGCTTGTTGCAATTTGTTCGATTTTCGTAAAATTGGGCATGTTGTTGATGCCTCATTGTGTTGGATGGATAGGCCAAGATATTGAATGTTTTAGAGTAAAGGAAATTGGACATGTACAATCTCAAAAATACACTTGCATGAGTTGAAGTTGTGACTGTTGTCTGTGTGTTTAAGTGGCAAGTCAGGATCTTTGAAATTTAAATATGGATTATTGAGTTAACTATCCATTGTGTATGTTTAACAAATATCCTGCATTTTAACAGTGATAGGCACGGGTGTTGTGACAGTATAATCTCATTGCAATTAAATTATTAAATGAATTAAAGGACAGAATCGAGCACGGCCTTTGAGTTGTATTTGATGGTTGAAATATTTGTGAACAGAGGTTGATTTTAGATGTTGGATAGAGTGGAAATAAGTGACTATTTATGCATTTGGGAAATATTTTTAAATAATTGAATGGATAAATAAGAGGAACAGAGCTCCCCTATAGATTGTTGTGGAATGCATATTGTCTTGTTTGATGACACTGTGTTAAATATTTGATTACGAACAACGAGCTAGCTAATGCACAGGGTTGTTTGAGCTATACACAGTAGTTGTTTATTGGTCCAGAGTGGTCAATTGGTTGGTGTTTTTCTTTTTACAGAATGGTTTTATGGATTACTTAATTATTTTTATGAACAATACCTGCTCTCTTCCCCACCATTATTTCTCTTTTTCGCTAATTACAACCCCTTCACCTTCCCACATTCATTTCTTAATCCTTGTTCTAAAATTGATTACAGTCAAGAAAATTTTTGTGTTGAAGCAGTTGGAAGTAGTAGTGTCTTGGTTGGATTACAGTAATGTTTTATTTGGTTTGCATTACAGTTGATTGTTTATTGTATCTGAGCAGTAACAATTTTATTTTCCCCCTCATTATATCATGTTTCGCTCAATACAAACCCATCTCATATCCCAGAACCCTTTGTTCACCACATGCTCATTGACAAACAGTTAAACAATTTGTATCGATTGGATTGCATGGGTCTGATACACTGCTTAGCCAAAATCTATTTCATATTTTTAAAGAGTTATCATGTATGGTTATTTAAAAGACTATTTGCTAATCAATCATGCATGCAGGAATGAGTTTTTTCAGCTGAGGTAGCCATGGATGAGGCAACCGAGGGAGAGGTAACTGGAACAAAGGCCCAACAAGGCCAAGGTTCTCCATACATTTTGATGCTGACTCACAAGAGCTTGGCCAGTTGTTTCAGGTCAGATTTTTCAATTGGATTGGGCAAGGAATGGTCCAACCTAGGCCTAAAAGGCCTCCTTTCGAAGATCCATAAGCCCCTGGTATCCCCGTTCCCCCTCATGTCTCATTGCAACCCGAGGTTCCTGAAAATGAAAGATGGCAAGATATTGTCCACCCGACAGTCTCCCAACATCGTGACTGGCCCAATTTATCCCTACCTTCTCCCTCGCCTATTAACCCCATCGTCCAAGATGCCCTTGCTCACTCACCAATGCAGTCCTCTCATGATAGAAAAAGGTTGAAAACCGAGGCCCACCATGCCCTTGACAAAGGAAAAGCCACTGCTGCCCCTTCCTCACCCTCCAATGGCTCTGACAAGTCTGTGTCTTCCAGGATGCATTTGAGGGATGATTGTTCCCACGTGATCGGGGAGATTAGGCCTAAAGGCTCAGCGCAGCCAAAGGAAAATTCAGGAAAATCAAAAGGTGATAGCAACAATCAAGGAAAGTTGCATCTCAGAGTGGGAAATATGGATTTTGAGTTTTTATTTGATCTATTGTTGATGACAATTGACTTCAGGGATTTTTGGACATGATGTTTTATTTTTAGATATATGAGTAATATTTTTTTGAAAATAATTTCAAATATCATGAGCTAAATTGTCAAATGTGAATATGATGATGGGAGTCACAAGGAGGTGTGTTTGCTTAACTAACTAGTTTTGTTATGATTGTTATGAGCTAAAGGGAGTCACAAGGGGTCCCACCTACTAGATATTATTTATTTATAACCCTTATTATGATTATTACTATTCCCCCTTAACTAAAAAGTTGGTTGAATCTTTAGTTAACTTAACTAATGAGGTGGGTCAACTACCTCAACCAATTCTGATTTGCTTAAAGGCAAAAGGAAAGGGAGGAACAAGAGGAATATAGAAGGAGAAGTATACTAAGGTTTGCTCTTTAAGTTTGTGTTGAGATAGTTCAGTTTTCATTCATTCCTTAATTTATCACAAGCCTAATTCTTTTTATGATAGAAGGGTCTTATTGTAGACAACAAGATTCGGGGATGAATTACATGATTTAGACACTTGTTTTTCAGAGGTGTTGATCTATCTTTGATAGTCTGTGTAGACTTGTCTGTTTGTGAATTAGTTTTCATGACTAACAAAGGCTATTGTGCAGATTTGAGTGGGAAACAATCTGTGGGAAGATGATCCAACTTTTAGAGTTCAGTTTTTGATTTTCTGTCAGAGGTCCTTTTGTATGTTCCATCGGGGATGTCTAAGTTTGACTTTGGTCCTAAATTTCTGCATGAAATTTTGTAAAAGAATGACTCTTTGGTGAATTGGAATGAAATAAAGGATATCTTTATGTCTCATCTGTCTTGATTATCATCTTGGTGACTTTACTTCTGTATTTACATTTATTTTAGCAACTGTTATATTCAGAGAATTACATAAAAAGTAAATTTCCAACAAACTTTTTATTGATAAAAGACTAGCCTAAGCACTTGTAATTAATACTTGTGAGTTAGGATGTTATTTTTGTTGGCTATAAACATAGGGTGAGATTCCCGTCTATTATTCTTTAGCCAAGCAGAATCTAAAAATTATTGAGTAAGATCATTTCATATATTTTCCTCAACATTTATTTGGCGACCATACTGGGGAGATCTTCGATATCTCTCTGGTTAATTTTCATCCTCGATTTTCATCGATACATTTATTTTTCTGATATTGATTCTTTGACTGTTTTATTTCTTAATGACTATTCCTGCTGCAAGGCAGCCCAATATTGAGCCCGATCTTCAATATGAAACCAACATTTCTTTGAATCTGTTTAATACTATCTTAGATACTGCAAGTACCCATGTTGAGCTTAACCATTCTTGGGCAGCAATTGAACGATATATTAGTGTTGAAGAACAATTGGAAGCTAGACGTAGACAACCTAGAAATCAGCAGTAACCCTTTTGTTTCTTCAAGTTTTGGCCTTTCTTTCATTTCGTTAGACTCTTGTGCTTCTAGAAGAAGAAGAGGCCTATCACTTGAAATCAGTCCTATTGCTGAAATAGAAAGAAGGAACGTTGTGTTATCTTCCCAACAAAGTGCTCTAAGGAGAAATCTGTCTGATTCATACAGTTTGTCTTTCTTTCCCTTACCTATCATCTACAAGATGGCATTTAGTGGTGGCTTTGGTGGCACTGGAATTTCTCCCTCTTCTCAATCTTCATCTTCATCAGTGATTGGTAGCTTATATAGCCACCATATCCCTGTCCAATCTACTACAAATCCCACCAAAGTCATTAAAAAGTATGGTCTTTTTTAGTTTGAAGAAGATGCCACAACCACAGCGTGGCATGTGTCCTCTCCTCTTAACCTAACACCTGCTACTCACCCACTTCCTAAATTTAAAGAGCATCTTCCTAGGTTTTCAGGAAATAACACTGTCACTGCAAACGAACACCTAGTGGCATTTTCTAATGCTTTTCATAACATAGGGGCCAATGACAATGATACTTTCATGCTCTTATTCGTCAATTCCTTGGAAGGAAAGGCTGCAGCCGATTTATTTGACCTTCCTCCTAAGATTATGTCTACTTGGGAGGAGTTAATCTATTGGTTTCGATCCACTTATGGGAAATCTAAAAGCCCAACCGATAAGTTACGGGAGTATAATAACGTTACCTATAAGGATGGTGAGACCATCAAGTCCTTCAACTTGTGTTTCACCAAGTTATACAATCAAATCCCTAAAATCATTTGCCCTCGGAACCAAGCCACTTTCATGCATTAATACAATGCATTTTATTCCCCCTACCATCATAGGCTCGAGGAAAAGGCCATTTATATTCTCGGATCCGCTCTGCATGCTTGTTCAAAGTATGAAGAACAACTTGAAAGAACAAGTATTCCCCAGGCGAAATCAGTTAGACAGACGGACATTTCTTCCCTCTTGCAACTAGTCCAAGATATGAACAATTGTATGATAGCGTTCGAGCGAAAAGGAACTGTCTCCCCTCTCACCCCTAGAGCTTCATCCTCTTCTGCAACCCCCTTTAGAAATCTGGTCGAAAACAATTTTCAACCTAAAGCTATCTTGCCTCGAAGTTGGTGTAACTTTTGCTAGGAACACCATGAGGAAACCACATGTGAGGTAAAGAAGAGTGCCAGAGATAAGATCTTTGGTAAAATACCAGAATCCGCTATCATTGTCCTAGATTTTTCAGATCCAGAAGATGTCATGGTCGTCAATACTAGGAACAAATCCTATGCTCCCAAGGGAAAATTTGATCCTCCCCACAGTTCTTCTAGCCCGAGCTCATTCTCAACCGCTGCTACTCTCCAAGTTATTAAGGTTCCTGAGAGTCAAGGAATTACTCCCTCTCTTCCCTCTTCCAAATACAATATCTTGAATCAGTTGTCCAACACCAAAGTAGATGCAACCCTTCTAGACATGGTTTTCGTCCTTGAACAACAGATGCATATGAAACAATTCATGGAAGGAAAAGATTTCATTGTAGCCAATCTTTCTGAAGAGGTAAACGAAGAGGATTCTTATGTAAATAAAGTAGGTGTACATAACTTTAGATACCCTATAAAAATTCCCCCTTTTTATATTTTTGTAAATATTATGGATAATATTGCTCATTGTTGCCTCATTGATGGTGGTTTGGGCCCAAGTGTGATGTCGGAGATTAAAATGGAAGAGCTAGGCTTGTCTTGTACAAATGAAAATGCCAGAAGCATGCTCTCCTATAATAGTCTACAACAAACAACCATAGGCGAGATTAAGGATGTGACCTTGGTTTTATGCGCTCATCCTGAAATAAGGACAACTCTCAGTATTCAGGTAATTGATATGGGTGTAAGAAATTATTCAATCATTTTCAGAAGGGATTAGCAAGCCTTAATGGGTGAATACCTCTCACTCGACGGGGCGCATTTATTCGTGCCTTGGAATGGTAAGAAAATTATAGTCCTTAGGGAGGGAAGGATTTCACCCTACATAGAGAGTGTTCCACAGTCTAGCGTAAACTATATCGAAGAGGACCTAGGAGTGTATTCCATCTTTGCTGAGGAAGATAATATTCCTTTGGAACAAATCAATTTAAATGATGATATGTGGCACATGCACTTTGATGGTTCACACTCTAATGAAGGTAATGGGGATGACATTATATTGGTTTCCCCTATAGGGAAAATTCATAATTTGTCTTACAGGTTAGAGTTTGCTTGTACAAACAATGTCGTTGAATTGAAGCTTTATTATTAGGCATTGAAAACGCCCTTAATCATGGTTGTGGTCACCTTTCAGTTTTTGGAGATTCTGAGTTTGTTGTGAACCTGATACGTAAGATATGCTCTCCTAGAAACAAGATGATGGAACGATACACCCAAAATTTTTGGGCACTTACCTCAAACCTTTTATCTTTCAACATCACTCATATTAGGAGGGAGTTGAATTCAATGGCTGAGTGGTTATATGTCTTTGCAGCTTCTCCTAATCAACAAATTTTGTCTCACACGCCTGATTGTTCTTTTCAATCTCTATATTTTTCATATATCCCTGACAATGTAGGATCTTGGAAGGCCCTCCCTAATGATGAGAGAATTTTTTATTTCATTCAAGATGAACCTTTTAAGCCCGAGGAGATTATATCCATAGAAAACAATAAGATTCTTGGGGGCTTGAATCCTCTTGAGAGTTCATTTTCATTGAGTGATGTAGGCAATAAAGAAAAATAGAAAGAAGAGGAGTTACGAATGAAGGTGGGTGAAACCATCCCCTTGAACATCGGGGCACTTGAATCTTCAACGAATGATAACATAGGTACCCAATGTTCTAATAAAAAAGTAATGAAGTTTGCCAAGCTACTTGGTGGATTTCAAAAGGTTTTTTCTTGGATTTATACGGATATTTATGGTTTTGATCCTGGTCTCCTATAGAATGTTATTCCCATCAAGGAAAGCATGAAACCAGTTATGAAAAAACAAGGACTTGTTAACTCTGCACTTAATGCAATTGTTCAAAGGGAGTTGGGAATTTTCTTAAAGGCTTGGATCATTTTCCCATCCCCCTCTGAGTGGGTTTCAAATTGGGTGCCTAAGGTCGTCAGAAACCGTTTTAGTTTTCACACCTTCAATCAAGCTATTATGAGAAATATTTCCCCCCCACCCCCTCAATATAGGGATAATTCTGCAGCTGGTTTTAGAGTCACAGTTGAAACCCTTACTTGACGAAATTATGGGTTACAATAAAATCAAGGTAAAAAGGGAAAATGTTCACAAAACAACTTTTATCACTAATTGTGGTACTATGTCTTATAAATGCCTACCTTCGGGCCTATATGATGCAAGTACCACTTTTAAAATACCTATCCACACTACTCTTGATGAATTGATCAAAATCCATATATATCTTGATGATCTAATCATATGTGTTAAAAGGTTGATAATTACCTCGAAGTTCCAAGTGTTAATTTTGGGTCCTTTCAGAATTTCTTTTGTCCTGGATACTAACTCTTGCATTCTATGGGATTTACTGAAGCAATTGTTTTACTACAACACTAACGTTTCTCGCTTGAAACATTGTGAGGGACCAACGAGAAAATATCTAATGTTGTTCGGTTTTTCTGTAAACTAGTAGCCTAGTTCTATTTTCCTTTTTGTGATTTTTCTTTTCTGCCTTACAGTAGTCTGATTTCTACTTTCTGTTTTAATTTTTCCTACTACTTTTACTTCCTGTCATTAATTTCTGTTGGTTGATTTTTGCAAAATTATTTCTGTCATAATTTTATTTGCTCGCTATCTTCTAGTTATTTTGGTCAAATAGGATGATTGGATCGGTTCTACCATAGTGACACTCCGGCAAGGCATTGTTAGTCAATAAAAATCAAGCTTACATAGTTGTTGTGATGTTTCCCCTAAAGCATACTTGAATTTGTTATCTTCTTTCACTGTTGTTTTATAAAGAGGACCGGTTATCTCTCGCTTCTTCTTGCCATTTCTTCATCCATTGAGATTTTTTTTTGAGCAAGTCTAAAGATTTTCTCCTTGAAGTTAAGAGCAGATTCCGGTCAAATGATTATGTATACAGTGTTAAAAACCCCTCATACTTACCACTTTTCATGATTTATTCCCAAATTTCCGGTCATTTTTCCATTAAATCTGCTCACTTCCCCCTGTTGCATAATCTTACTGGTCATATCTCCTTGATCTACTAATTTTGGTCTGCGAAACCATGAGTTCTAAGTACTAAATATGTTGAAAACAAATTTCCCTATGGAGTCGCTAGTTTGTTGATGATTAAAATCGCAACAAATTTTAGCCCACAAAGTATTGCTAAATCCTATTATTATAAGCCAACATATAAATAATACTAGTAGGTGGGACCCCCTTGTAGATTGGAGATCAGGTCTGGCTCTCATTTAATGGTCATGTTGTTGTTCAACATTGCTTACATGGTTGATGAGATGTTTTTATTGGTTATGGATCAGTCTTATGATGTGTTGGTTCTATGTGCGACAAGTAAATGATGAATAAGGCATGTTATGTTATAAGCTATAATTTTATGTTGCTACAGCCTATGTTATTCATTGATACCATTACTATTTGTTCTTGGGATACCTGCACAATAGACATGTTAGTAACAATACTTAAAAAGCAGTTGGAAAAGGGCAAAAACAATATAACAAATGCAAAAGGAGAAGGGATCTAACTACACAAATATACCACACTACACACATGAATCAACAAAATGATTATGGTTAAATCCTAGCTAGAAATTTAATGGTTATGCGATTTGATTGAGTTATATGGTTAATATGAATATGGTATTTTTTGGAAGGATAAGATGTGGGTGGCACATTTGACAAAGTGATATATGCTAATGGTTATGTGATTTGATTAAGTCATATGTAATGGTGATTATGTTATGGCATAAGTTGGGTATGGGTCGCACTATTGGTTTTAATGGGTGATGGTTTGATTAATTGTGTTAATGGAAAGCTTGTTGGCATGTAATAAGGAATTAATGGACTATGAATGGAGGTGACATGAATTTACTACACGTCACCCTTACTCCTTCGATGGCCGCCACCCTAATCGAGATATTGTTCAACTTTGTTGTTGTGGTTATGCTCTGACTTCCTAGAAGAGAGGAACCGCTCGACCAACTCACGTTTTAAGGTGTTTTGATTATAGGTATGTCTTTTTTTTACCATCCATGACTCTTCTGTAGTTATGAAATGGATATTGGCTCGGATGTATTGGTTTGTGCTTTCCTTGAGTATGGAAACTGTGTGGAATTGTGATTTTTCTGGAATGCTTTGTTGGTGGCTTTCTCTATGATAATTCCTGAAGTTACAGTGTATTGGGTCGTTCTGAGTATCAACAACCATAAATGATCTCTTTCATCCTTGCCGGTTTAGTGGAGGGTTCCATTTGGTCTAGACTAGACGACCGCCTTCACGCATTGTATCACCATACCCAGTCTTGGCTCTCATGGGATTTCAATGAATTTGAAACGCCCTGTATCACTGTGCATTATTCCCTTGGGTATTGGGGTTACTTCATGCTTCCAATAGTCGCGCAGTGGGTTATATTGCTTCTTCTCAGCTCTATTTTCACCACATCATTGTAGTTGGTTGACTAGGGAAGCCACGAGGGTTATACCCCGCGTGTGCTAAGTATCGTTACAAGGCTCAAATGGAGCTTTGCTCCTCTATTCATGGCTTCTCCTATCCAAAGTTTTGTCACCCTATCCACAACATGAATTGTGGTTTTCTCTGTGTGTACGACGTTGGTCCCGGAGGGTTTTACCATCAAGAAAAATCGACTATATATTCCCTATGTTAATCCACAGAGCAAACCCTTGCTCCCTCGAGCCCATGTGTTGATAGAGGGGACTATTATGTACTGTTGGGTGTATTGTTGGACTGGTGGTGTGTTTTCGATGGAATGAATCATTGGCTCGCCCGTTGATTATGTGACAGTGGTGTCGGTTTTGTTTTCTATTCATTGTAATGGCTATTATAATTGAATGGATAACCCGACACTGTTTTAAATTGATTAATGCACAATGACACTTCAGGCTTGATGCATTGGTATGAGTGGCGTTCCTATAGAACGAGTCAATGATTACTGTAACTATGTGTTTTTAATGGCCTAATGATCATTGGAATCGGGGTCTTTATGACATTTCCATTCACTGTAATAAGTATGGTTATTCAATTGTGTCGTCAAGGATGAGCCTGGGTTTTACACAATATGGTTTTGATTGCAATTTGATTGATTTGAACATTTATGTATGTTGTCTTCTTGTGTTGGATTGATAGCTCAACACGATAGGTTGAGTTAATGATATTGTGACTGTGTGTTTTAAAATTTTCAAAAGGGAATGTTGCATTATGGTAACTATGGCATGGTATCCACTATGTTTTTATCAATATTAATTGATTGCGCCATTGGAGGAAGTCATAGGTTTTTGAACATGGCTTGTTGCAATTTGTTCGATTTTTGTAAAATCAGGCCTGTTGTTGATGCCTCTTTGTGTTGGATGGATAGCCCAGCATTTTGAATGTTTTAGAGTCAAGGAAATTGGACCTGTACAATCTCATAAATACACTTGAGTGAGTTGAAGTGGTGATTGTTGTCTATGTGTTTAAGTGGCAAGTCAGGATCTTTGCAATTTAAATATGGATTATTGAGTTGATTGTCCATTGTGTATGTTTAACGAGTATCCTTCATTTTAACAGTGATAGGCACGGGTGCTATGACAGTATAATCTCATTGAAATTAAATTATTAAATGAATTAAGGACAAAATCGAGCACGACCTTTGAGTTGTATTTGATGGTTGAAATATTTGTGAACATAGGTTGATTTTAGATGATGGACAGAGTGGAAATATGTGACTGTTTATGCATTTGGGAATTATTTTTAAATAATTGAATGGATAAATAAGAGGAACAGAGCTCCCCTACAGATTGTTGTGGAATACATGTTGTCTTGTTTGATGACGTTGTGTTAAATATTTGGTTACGAACAACGAGCTAGCTAATGCACAGGGTTGTTTGAGCTATACATAGTAGTTGTTTATTGGGACAGAGTGGTGATTTGGTTGGTGTTTTTCTTTTTACAGAATGGTTTTATGGATTACTTAATTAATTTTATGAACAATACCCGCTCTCTTTCCCACCATTATTTCGCTAATTACAACCCCTTCACCTTCCAACATTCATTTCTCACTCCTTGTTCCAAAATTGATTACAATCAAGAAAAAAATTGTTTTGAAGCAATTGGAAGTAGCAGTGTCTTGGTTGGATTACAATGATGTTTTCTTTGGTTTGCATTACAATTGATTGTTTGATGTCTTTGAGTAGTAACTATGTTCTTTTCCCCCTCATTATATCATGTTTCTCTCAATACAAACCCCTCGCATATCCCATAACCCTTTTTTCACCCCATGCTCATTGACAAACAATTAAACAATTTAAACAATTTGTATGGATTGGATTGCATGGGTCTGATATATTGATGAGCCAAAATATATTTCATATTTTTAAAGAGTTATCATGTATGGTTATTTAAAAGACTATTTTCTAATCAATCGTGCATGCAGGAATGAGTTTGTTCAGCCGAGGTAGCCATGGTTGAGGCAACCAAGGGAGAGATAATTGGAACAAAGGCCCAAGAAGGCCAAGGTTCTCCATACATTTTGATGTTGACTCATAAGAGCTTGTCCAGTTGTTTCAGGGCGGATTTTTCAATCGGATTGGGCAAGGAATGGTCCAATCTAGGCCTAAAAGGCCTCCTTTCCAAGCTCCACAAGCCCCTGGTATCCCCGTTCCCCCTCATGTCTCATTGCAACCTGAGGTTCCTGAAAACGAAGGATGGAAAGAGATTGTCCACCTGACAATCTCCCAACATTGTGGTTGGATGAATTTATCCCTACCTACTCCCCCACCTATTAACCCCATTGTCCAAGCTACCCCTACTCACTCACCAGTGAAGTCCTCTCATGCTAGAAAAAGGTTGAAAATCGAGGCCCACCATACCCTTGACAAAGGAAAATCCATTGCTTCCCCTTCCTCACCCTCCAATGGCTCTAACAAATATGTGTCTTCCCGGATGCATTTGAGGGACGATTGTTCCCACGTGATCAGCGAGATTATCCCTAAAGTCTCAGCGCAGCCAAAGGTAAATTCAGGAAAATCGAAAGGTGACAACATCAATCAAGGAAAGATTGCATCTCAGAGTGGGAAATATGGATTTTGATTTTTTATTTTATCTATTGTTGATGACAGTTGACTTCAGGAATTTTTGGACAACATGTTTTTTTTTTTGGATATATGAGTAATATTTTTTTGAAAATAATTTCAAATATCATGAGCTAAATTGTCAAATGTGAATATGATGATGGGAGTCACAAGGAGGTGTGTTTTTCTTAACTAATTAGTTTTGTTATGATTGTTATGAGCTAAAGGGAGTCACAAGGGGTCCCACCTACTAGATATTATTTATTTATAACCCTTATTATGATTATTACTTTTCCCCCTTAACTAAAAAGTTGGTTGAATCTTTAGTTAACTTAACTAATGAGGTGGTTCAACTACCTCAACCAATTCTGATTTTCTTAAAGGAAAAAGGAAAGGGAGGAACAAGAGAAAGATAGAAGGAGAAGTATACTAAGGTTTACTCTTTGAGTTTATGCTGAGATAGTTCAGTTTTCATTCATTCCTTAATTTATCACAAGACTAATTATTTTTATGATAGCGGGGTCTTATTGTAGAAAACAAGATTCAGGGTTGAATTACATCATTCATACACTTGTTTTTCAGAGGTGTCGATATATCTTTGATAGTCTGTGTAGACTTGTTTGTTTGTGAATTAGTTTTCATGACTGACAAAGACTGTTCTGCAGAGTTGAGTGGGCAGCAATCTATGGCAAGCTGATCCTTCTTTTAGAGTTCATTTTTTTATTTTCTATCAGAGGTCCTTTTGTATGTTCCATCGGGTATGTCTAAATTTGACTTTGGTCCTAAATTTCTGCATGAAATTTTGTAAAAGAATGACTCTTTGGTGAATTGGAATGAAATAAAGGATTGATTTATGTCTCATATGTCTTGATTGTCATCTTGGTGACTTTACTTCTGTCTTTACATTTATTTCATCAACTATTATATTCAAAAAATTACATAAAAAGTAAATTTCCAGCAAGCTTTTTATTGATAAAAGACTAGCCTAAGCACTTGTAATTAATACTTGTGAGTTAGGATGTTATTTTTGTTGGCTATAAACATAGGGTGAGATTCCCATCTATTTTCCTTTAGCCAAGAAGAATCTGAAAATGCTTGAGTAAGATCATTTCATATATTTTCCTTAACAGTCATCGGCGGTGACAGGGACCCGTTCGGTAGTTCAGTAGGTTTGAGAAAGTGTCGATGATAAGAAATCCTTGAAGTTCTGAAGCACCGGATATGACGTGGCATGATGATGTCACCTAGGGTGACGTTGACCTACCTAGGTCTGCCACATGTCACTTGTTTTTGTACTTTTCATAGGCCCTTAGTAACGATTGGGACCTGACACATGTCACTCAATGGTGGGGCCACGTGTCACCACCTTGATTGGTGACATTTGTACTATGTGGACACACGAAGGGTTAAGAAGTTTGGTGTGCGGGGGAAAACTGTTGGAAGAACTTCCGCACCTCCGAATTCCCGGAGTCCCAAAGTCCCAAAGTTCTGAAGTCACAAAGAACCAAAGTGATGTGGCTTGGTGACATCACCTAGGGTGAGGTGACGTGGACACACAAGATGCGGGCCATGTGTCAGTGTGTTATGTTCTTTTGAAAGGCCGATTTTGCTAGTTAAAACTTGGCACATGTCACTCCTCATATTGGGCCATGCATCTGATTCTTGGGATCTTCCACGTAGCACCCAGGTGTGCAATACTAAGTGGACCCCAGGAGTTTTCCAATTCAACATTCAGAATGAATGAAGTGAGAGGAAATTGAAACCCCTGAAGCTCTGAAGAGCAGAGTAAATCCCCATTGTTCATTGGGAGAGGACACGCGACAGTAGATCCTGTGGTCTGGAGGATTCAAAGCATAAATAGTTTAGGTCGAGGACTTTTGGAGGCCCGAAGGTCAGAGTCCATCTTGATCATTTCTCATAGAGGATGCGTGGCACCAGATCCCGTAGTCTAGAGGAGTGGTACTCCGAAGGAATTGAGTTGCATATTGTTGTGAGTGCAGAACTCTTGAAGGTCAGAGTTAATCTCATCCGTTTATCAGGATATGACACGTGGAGGAAAGAGAGAGGATCTCCAGTGAGTTGGCACTTTAGGATATTTGTAGAGAAGTGATTTGGAAATCGTTGAAGCCTGGAGTCCTGGATCTCCTATCCACCGTAGATCTAAACAAGGAATGAGGATCGTCGATCTCTATGTCCTTCGAGTATTCGGAGAATAGGCGTTCAGGGGAATTGTATTGTAATAGAGGCAGATCCTTCGAAGCCCCGAAGTTACAGAGCCCCGAAGGCCCGAAGAACAGGATAAATTCCTATTTGTTAGCGCTAGGTCATAGCCCATGGTCACATGAATTTGGGGGCCGAAGGAAAGGGGCTAGCGCCCAAAATGTTGTTTTAAGAATAGGAAAAGGGCTTAGAGAAGGAGCCTGTGGAGTTTTTAGTTTTATAGACCTACACCTAAAGAAGTAAGGAAGGCATGTAAACCTGAAGAAGGGATCTAGCATGGATCCAAGAGCCAATGTGACTCTGATTGGAAGAATCCATGTACATGATTGCATCATTGAAAAGACAAGTGTTCAAGTATCCATAACTTCCTGCTCAAAACTCGTAATTGAGCATGGAAGTAGGTATTGGAAAGGTATAGAACATTATAAGATAACTGTTCACCCATAAATTGGATCTGAACAGTCAATTTCTTAGGAAATTAGCAGAAAATAAGTCTGATATATATTAATGAATTAGAATGGTTTGTGTTTTGATGAAATTATTAAGAACAGATAGCCTAACAAAGTTATGTTGGTTGCACATTTTTGCAGAATTAACAGTTGTCAGATCAGAATCAACACATAGTGTAGAGTGATGGATGATACATAGGTAGTCTATAGTGAAGAGGATGAAATCAAAGGGTTGAATGTCTACTTGGGTATGGAAGGAACCAACTCCAATGAACATGGAGGAGGAAAGGAGGAAGACATAAATATGGTTGAGACCCTTAGAAAATTGCAGACAGATGTCCAGATCCACATGGTTGATTATGAGAGGCTTATGAAAGCCAAGGAACAACAAGAAGAATTCAATATGAAGTTAATGAAAATCCTAGACAGAATTGAAAATAAGTTGGATAAGGAGAGTGGCTCCAACAAATTAGGAAGCCACGGGACCCCTGAAGAAAAATAAAGATCAAGGAGTGGTAGCAGACATCACCATCACTCCCAAAAGCATTCCCATAAGAGAGCACACAACAAATCAAGTCCATCCCCTGTCAGGAAGCATAGGAGGTATGGGGTGGCGGAATTGAAAGGAGAAATGAATAATATCAAACCTCCCACTTTTGATGGTGAACACAAGAAGGATGAAGATGTTGAGACATGGTTGTTGGGCATGAGAAAGTACTTCCAATTGCATAACTATTCTTCTCATGCAGAATGAAGAATTGTTATCTATGAGATGAAAACAAAGACATCCATGTGGTGGTGATCTGTCGGATCTCAACTTGTGTGCATTAAAAAGTTTTATGAATGCTCATAGTCAATTTGCTCAGCACATAAAGCAGCATTTAACATAATTAAATGACAACTGTAAACTGAAATGAAAAGCAAACTGGACAGCAATGAGAAAACAGCAAATCAAAGACAAGAACAGCAGAAAGAGTCACAAACGCAGAAGTTGTTAACGGAGTTCACCCCCTTCACTGGGCTACGTCTCCGGGTCCCTCTCCAATGGGTACCGATCCAATTAATGGTTTCAAAATGGTACAAAGATGTTCYTRGAAGCTCTGAACATCAACTTCGGCAACAKAATAGAATGYTATGTAAAGCCCTCAAGACTCCTCTCTTCTGGCAATTACAATTCAKCTTTCARAGACAAASAAAKCTAAATYATGACAGAGTGAAATCGACTTTACATATGAACAACAATCTGGAATACACAGCTATAATCCTCTCTCTGTCCTCTGTCTCTGTATACAGTCTTCAAGACATTTCTCTTACAAGTTACAAACTGGCAAAGAAATAAAACAACCAATTATAACTGAGAAGAGTTGACTTCAACAGAACCGGTATCTGCAACAGGAAATTAGAGCCATACTACCTCCACGCACTGCTGAAACAGGTGATATATCCCTCTACCCCCCACGCACTGCTGAAACAGGTGATTTATAAAGCTGTAGGTTGAACTGTAATCCCGATTTTGATGCCCCATTCTACCTGCGGGATTTCATTTAGCAACAGAATGATGCCCTATTCTACAAATGCGGCTGAACATCCTGGAACGTGGCTGTAACAGCATTCAGTTGGCCGATGTGCACGGATTCAATTCGTTTTTATCATTACTTATACCAAAACTGAACCCATATCCCACCATATCACTGTGCAACCGTTATCTTACCACTACAACAGGCTATTTATACTCCAAACGTGGCAATGGATCAAATACTATGAGCTGGACGTTACGCTGGCAATTGTTATCCAATTCAAATGGAACAATTAATGTTTAACCGCGCACCCATCTTACAAGTGTTAAAAATGTCACCATGCCTTGTAATATTGGTTGGTGGTTTTAGTTGTTCGTACCATATGTCATAGCATAGCGTATGGTTTAGTTTTGAGGTCCTTTTATATCTATTTTGTTTTTAACCATATATCAAGACCTTTGTAGATGTTGTTAAAACTTGGTTCTTACCCAATCATTGCATTGCCACTTCACTGCCATTGTACCATTTTTCTTCTTTGGATCAGTGTAACTTTCATGACGAATGACCCCCTGGATCAGGTGGGATCAGCTTGTGAAAGTGCAGCACATCAGAGAGAAAAATGTGACTTGGAAGGAATTCAAGAAGCATTTTGAGAAGAAATACCTAACCAAGAGGTATTATGACAAAAATATGAAAGAGTTCTTTGAACTCAAACTGGGTAGCATGACTATTGATGAATGTGAAGGACATTTTTAGAACTGTTGAAGTGTGTCTCCTTCATCAAGGATGAAACAGTTAAGATCTAGAGATACCTGAGTGGGCTGCCATATTTCATCAATGATAAGATTCAATATGATGATCCCAAGACTTTGGAGGAAACAATAAGGAGAGAAAAATTCTTATATGATCAGCAAAAATGAAATCCTACTTTCCATAAGGCTTGGGAGGATAAGAAGAAGTTTGAAAGGGAACAAATCCATAAGGGGAACAAGCCACCCTTTTTCAGACACAGTCCTCAAGGACAACCATATTTTAGAGAGCATAGAATGGCTAAGGTAGGTGAGAAAAGGACAATGCAAACACCCTTTCAATGTTGGGGCTGCAAAGGAGACCATTAGTATAGAGATTGTCCTCACAAAAGTGACAAAGTGAGAGTTGTCCACAATGTACAACAAGCAGAAATAGTGGAGGACATGGGAAGAAGTGTTCCAAGGATCTATGCAGCCCTCGAAAACAAGCAAGAAGAGTTTCAATCACACATGATTGAAGTAGAAGGTATGATCAATAACCATGCCTTTACTATTTTGATAGATTCGGGAGCTAGTCATAGTTACATAGATCCTAAAGTTGTGGAAAGTTTTATTTTTCCAAGAAGCAAGCATGATAAATCTTGGTTGGTATAGTTGGCTACAAGAGCCAAGAGAAAAGTTGTTGAGTTGGTTAAATCATATCCAGTTGACATGAATGGGATAAGTACCAAGGAAGATTTGAACATCCTTCTGTTGGGTTCATATGACTAGTGGATTGGTATGGATTGGTTGGACCAACACCATGTTGTCTTAGACTGTCATAGAAAGGAATTTACTTGCCTGGATGAGGAAGGGAACCCAATAGCAGTCCAAGGAATTCCTAGGGCAGTTACTTTCCGAGATATCTCAACAATGCAGCTGAAGAAGTGTTACAGGAAAGGTTTCCAATTATTTGCAGTTGATATGGAGGAAGCACCTAAGGATAAGGTGCCAAATTTGGAGGATCATGCAACCCTAAAATATTTTGAGGATGTGTTTAAGGAGATACCAGGACTACCCCTAAAGAAAGATATTGATTTCTCTATAAATTTGATGCTTGGAGAAGCTCCAATATTAAAGACTCCCTACAGAATGAGTACACCACAGTTGAAGGAGTTGCAAATGCATCTTGAAGAGATTTTGAAGAAGGGGTATATATGCCCAAGTGTGTCACATTTGGGTGCCCCAGTTTTATTCGTGAAGAAGAAAGATGGGACATTGAGATTGTGCATTGACTTCAAACAATTGAGCAAAGTGACTATAAAGAACAAGTATCCTTTTCCAAGGATCGATGATCTCTTTTATCAGTTAAAGGATGCAAGGATATTCTCAAAGATTAATCTCAAGTCAGGATATCATCAAGTAAGGATCAAAGATGAAGACATCAGCAAGACCTCCTTTAGGACAAGGTATGGTCATTATGAGTTCATAGTGGTGCCATTTGGGTTATCAAATGTACCAATTGTTTTCATGTTCTTAATGAATGGTGTTATCCGGAAATATTTAGACAAGTTTGTCATTGTCTTTTTGGATGAAATCCTTGTATATTCCAATTCAGAAGAAGAACATGAGCATCATTTGAGGATGGTGTTACAAGTGTTAAGAGAGCACTAGTTGTATGTAAAATTGAGCAAGTTCTCATTTTATCAAAATTGAATTCACTATTTGGGGCATATCATATTCGAAGAAGGGATAGCAGTGGACCCTGAAAATATTGAGGATATTGAAGGGTGGAAGACACATAAGAATGTGAGAGAAGTCAGATCCTTAATGGGTCTAGGTGGCTACTACAGAATATTCATTGGAGGGTTTTCAAGAATTTCTCACCCAATCACTTCCTTGCAAAGAAAGGGGGTGAAGTTTCAATGGACAACAAAATGTGAAAAGAGCTTCCAACAATTGAAGAAGTTATTAACCAGTGCTCCAATTCTGACGATTGTTGATCCCAATGAAGATTTTTTAGTTTGCACTGATGCATGCAAAGAAGGACTTGGTGGAGTCCTCAGTCAGAATGGGTTTGTGATATGTTTTGAATCCAAAAAATTGAAAGAGCATTAGAGGCTTTATGCCACTCATGATTTGGAGTTGGAAGCCATAGTGCATGCCTTGAAGAAGTGGAGGAACTATCTCATGGGAAAGAGGTTTGATTTGAGGACAGACCATAATGGTCTGAAATACTTTTTTGATCAACCAATTTTGAATGCCAGGCAGAGCAGATGGTTGGAATTCCTTTATGAGTATGACTTTGATATTAAACACATCAAAGGAAAAGAGAACAAAGTGGTTGATGCACTCAGCAAGAGAGTGCATGAATTGCATGCTACAACCATTAACATGTATCAAACTGATCTTTAGGGTATAATTTCTAAGGATGCAAAAGCATATTTGAAGTACATGGAGTTGGTAAAAAAATTGTAGCAAGGTAAAATGCAATAGAAAGTTGAAGATTATGAATTGGGAATTGATGGAATTCTCTTGTACAGGGACAAAATATATGTACCCAATTCTCTTGAATTGAGGAGTATGATTTTAAAAGAGATGCATAATGTACCTTATGTTGGACAACCAGGATATCAGAAAACAGTTGTAGCAGTCAAGAGCCAATATTATTGGCCAGGCATGAAGAAGGATATTTTTTAGTACATTGCTAAATGTTTGGAGTGTCAAAAGGTCAAGGCTGAGCATAGACACCCAGCTAGGTTGTTGCAGCCATTGCCCATTCCTGAGTGGAAGTGGGAAGTGGTGACAATGGATTTCATCACCAAATTTCCCAGAACAAGCAAGCAATATGATGTTATCATGGTGGTGGTGGACAAGCTTACCAAAGATGCCCATTTCATTCCTATGAAGGTTACTCACAAGGCAACCAATGTTGACAAGGGTAGAACCCACAGGGAATTTAAAGTGGGTGATCATGTTTTCTTGAAGGTGAAGGCCAAGAGAAGTTCCCTGAAGTTGGGAAACTATTCCAAGTTAGCAGCCAAATATTGTGGGTTGTTTGAAATCCTAGAGAGGATTGGACCAGTAGCTTACATGCTTACATTACCTGCTTCTATTTCTATAAATAATGTATTCCATGTATCATTGCTTAAGAAATGTATACATGATGTTAATCATGTTATTGATTGGAATGTGATCCAGGTGGAGCAAGAAATAACTTTTCAAGTGCATCTGGTATGCATTATGGACCGGAAAATAAAACAACTCCGGAATTGAGACATAGGGCTTGTAAAGGTCTAATGGACCTGGTATGGTCCTAAGGATGCAACTTGGGATCATGAAGATGCTATGCAGGCAGAATACCCTCATCTTTTTGAGTATTTTTGAAAATCTTGATGTAATATGTAAATATGATGCACTGAGGACAGTGCATAAATAAGGGGAGGGGATTGTAATACCCCAAGGTCGATCCCCTACTGAATTGTAGTGATGTTTAATGAAGTTTATAGGCTGGTGAGCCAAGTATTTATAAGCTAGAGGGTTATGTGTTTATTAGTTTGGAGAGCCTAAATGCTAAGCCCAATGAGCCTATTTTTGCATATGTAATTATGAAGATCATTAATAAAAATACATCTTTGTGTGTAGACCAACCACGAAGAAAGAGTAATGGGGGAATAAGCTCCACTAGGAAGGGAAAGGGAAGGGGGTTGAGAGGCTAGGAAAAAGGGGCTAAGCTTGAGGGCTTAACCCAAGGGAATATTATAATGTATTTACTAAAATACTAAATCTTGGGAAATAAACCTTGTTATCCTAAGTTCCTTTGGGGAGAGGAATGAACTCCAAGTGGAGAGGAATGAGCTCCTAGAGAGCCAAGTCTCATCCAGGATGCATGCAGATTTATGTAGGAAATTCCATCGTTGTGGGGGTTTTCTCATGATACTGACCATTCTTTCCATCCTTCCCATGCACCCATTCCCTCACGGACTGAGCAGGCACGCAATCAACCAATTTCCACCATTGTTGAACCCTCTACCATCATGAATCTCTGTAACTTGCACGCATTGGTATTTTCTTGAGACCGTACCCTGCCTTACCCAATTTTTCTATTATCGTTTGAAGAGGCAGGTTATCAGGCCTGTGGTTGAAGAAGTAGGTTGTCAGGCCTGTGAGAAACTCTCTCCAGGTGAGAGAGATTGTTAGGGAAGTGATTTCTCCTGGAGAGAGTCCAATAGTAGCTACAGAGCTTTGAGAATTCTTGATCCAGCCTGTTGTTGAAGCCCTGGAAGGGAAGTGGAGCAGTCAACAGATTGTGAAATAGTGAAGGTGTATATTCCCTGGGTGGGACAGGCATGTAGGGAATGAGAGTCTATGAGCGGTGGGAGTAAGTAGGCTCCTTGGAGGGAATCCTTCATGTTTCATTGTGCAACTTTCCATAGTCTCATCCTAGCCTAGGATTTCATTTGCCCTGGGTGGAGTTTAGTCCCATCTCAGGGGTGACCCACTGTTGATATCTTGGAGCAGTGTGGTCTAAGGCTGAGACATTCATGGAAGGTCTGCACGCAATTGGTGGTCTTATCATAAAAAGATAAGTACCAATTCTATATTAATATTACATGTTGTGTTTAAGTATATGTCTGAAGTTTATCATAATTGTTTGTGTTTATTGCATGTATGTGTTTATTGTCACTTCCACATGAATTTGTGTATGATCAGAATGTCTATATCTGTTACATTTTCATTATATATGTTGGCATGTTTACAAGAACAACAATGATGTGCGTGCCATTGATGACAAGAACACACAGAAGAGCAAGCTAGAGAAGAGATCAAAGATCAGAAGAGATAGTTCCTTGTGCTTTCCAGAAGTGCAGTCGAGGACCAAGAGAAGGACTCGCAGGACGAGAAAAGGTCGCACAACCTTTGACACTTAGAAATTATTCCAAGACGGAAGGATGCGTAAGCTCAGGAGGAAGAGAAATAGTGATCATTGGATCACCCATCCTGAATTCCTGATGGTCGTCAGATCAGAGTCCAGACTGGAGGATCACGCAGAGAAGGAGAACAGATCTCAGGCATCAGATCTTAGCGTGAAGACCAACTGTCGTTGGATCCAGAAGAACATGCATGACTGTTAAGTGCAAGATGAAGCGGGCTTACAAAGTCCCGAAAGAAGGGGGACCATCCATCATCAAAGAGGATACGTGGCAGCAGATGAGCGGTTTCGCAGAATTGTGAATCAGAAGAACTGTGTTGAGTAGTCCCCAGATATCGCAAAATGTAAATCCTGGGGACCATTCAATTCGGAGGACACGTGGCGAGAGATCATCATTTCGCTGATTGGAAAGTCAATGGAAGGAAGTTCTCTAACCTTCCAACTCGTGAAACGTGAAATCATGATATGATCTGAGCCATTGGATCGAGGACTAATCTAGGCCATCAGATCTAGGAGGTGAATGTGGCAAACCACGTCAGCAAGGAAAGGTGGCAGACTACGTCATCAAGGACACATGGCACAATTAGATAGGGACAAGTGTCAAGATGATTCGACGTTTCACATATGTGAATATTACGAATCTGAGTGACACATGGCAGCTACTTGGCTCATGACACATCATCGAGTGACACAAGAGTTACGTCACTCTGGGACTTTTTCTTCAGGAGTTTTACCATCAACACTCTCCCAAAGTCCTGAAGGATGAAGTCCCAGAGCGGAGGATCTGGACTGATGGATCACTAAGGATTGTGGACCGTTGATTAGGAACAACAAAGGCCTATGAAGTCATGAAATCGTGAAGCACCCTCGTGCTTGGCCCCTGGTCACAGCTAGTGGTCACATCAGCAAGAGAGAAGTAAAGGAGCTAGTGCAGCTAGGCTCCATTTCAGAGTTTCACAGATCGGGAACTCCAAAGGAAGGAGTTGCGAAAACTCGTGAAACACGAAGTCACGAAATTGATCTGAGTCATTGATTGCAAGGGAAATGAGGATAGTAGATCTGGTCCTGAGGAATTCACCGATTCGGGGATCGAGAATTCAGAGAATATAGGTGAGCGAATTCACAAAGTTCGCAATGTCCCGAAGTGAAAAATTATGAAGCGCCTATTGACGTAGCTAGTGGTCACCACCGGTGGTCACATGAGGGGAAAGAGCTAGCGTAGTTAGGCTCTATTTCATGATCGGGAGTTGGAAGAGTCAGAGTGACTCGGAGCAAACTCGTGAAACGCAAAATTGCAAAGCACCCTTTTGAATAAGCGCTTGGTCACCGTCGATGGTCATGTGAAAGGAAGGGGCTTAGCCAGAAGAGATAAACACCCACTGTGTGGTTTTTCTCAGATATGGAAAATGCGCCAAAGGCATGAGCGCACAGAGGTTTTCACAGTAACTGCCAGAAAATGACTGATGACATCTACCAGAGAATTCGAAGAATCTTAATGTGATCGACAGAGGAGCCAAAGAAGCCATAATTGAATGGTTGTAACTGCCAGAACGTAGTAATGAAATCGGCCAGAAAACTTGAGGAGCTGCAGGGTGATTGCCAAAGAAGTTGAAGAGTCTTGAGGTAATTGCCGGTGGAATGAAGACTCAACATAGAAACAATTGACAGATGTAAAAATCATCGAATATTGTAACTATAACAGAGAGGATAAGCTCGATTGTGACAGAGAAGACGAAGAGTTTCACTGCCCAAGAAGGCAGAGAATCTCAGGATAACCCACTGATGACAAACAGACTGAGGATAACCTCCAAAGAAGATGATGAGTTGCATGGAGAATCTGGTAGAGGAATTGGGATAATAAATATACGCAGAACAGAGAAGAGGGGGTTGCTACTGGTGAGAGTTATTGATGAGGGTAAAAGCATGATGTGGGAAAGAGTTGAAGTGCACAGAAGAGGAGAAGGGCATAGAATAGAAATGCATATCTGAGAGAGGTAGAGGAAGCCGAGGTGCACGTGTAGAAACAGAGCAGAAGAACAGAAAGCTCAAAGAAGAATGTGAGAAGGAAGACATTGATGCAGGCAGAGCATAGCAGTGCAGCAGAATAGTGATGAGACTGGTAAGCTATTGATAACCACTATATCACTGTAATAAGTTTCAGTAATGAAGTTTTGATAATCAGGGTGGTTGGGAGGTGCTAGGGAGGACTATTGTCTTCCGAGTTTCAAGTGGTTTCTTGAACACAGGGAGTTGTAGCTTCCATCTAGTTGCAGCCAAAGAAACCAGGGTGGTAGGGTGGTGCAAGGGAGAACATTGGTTCTCTGATATAAAGGTTGGTTCCTATGTGACTGGAAATTGGTGCTTCCATCCAGTTGGTGCTAGAACACTCAGGGAGTTGGTGCTTCCTTCTAGTGGGTGCTAGAGAAACTAGAGAGTTGGTGCTCTCAGCAAGTAGCAGCTTGCAAAATAGAGGTGGTAGCCTCATTATGAGTTGGTGCTCATAAGAATGATAATGTACAAAAAATAATTATCATATCAAGAAGAAGAGGTTTTCTCCCTTTATGGGTTTCCTTAGGAAATATTTGTCTATGTATATTTCATATGTGTGATTGATGTTGAATATTCTATTGTTGCATTATTGTGATTGTCATTGAGTGTTCTGTAAAGAATTTAAAACGGTATAATTGTTTAAGCACAGTAACAATTGATTCACCCCCCCTCTCAGTTGTCTAACAATATGTGTGTGTGTGTGTGTGTGTGTGTGTACACACACACACACACACACACACACACACACACACACACACACACACATATATATATATATATATATGTATGTACGTATGTATGTATGTATGTATGTATGTATGTCATAGCAGTATGTATGTATGTATGTATGTATGTATGGGCAGTTTGGTTTTGAAGTAGTGGCGTTTCCCCAGCTTGGGTGGTCGAGGGACATTACAAATTGGTATCAAAGTATGAAATTTTTAAGTGGCATTTCCCAGCATGGGTGGTTGGGTACGTTACAACCCTGGAAACCAAATATATAAAAACATTCACCATGAACAACACCAATAATATAGAGAAAAGAACCCTTAGGTAGGATAGCACCATCAAATACTCCTTGTGGAGGGAATCACTCCACAAGCCATTCTTTCTACAAGAAAATAAAATCCAACACATCTCCAATATAATGATACTCATGTGGATTTATACTTTCTCATGAGTATTCCTAGGGATATTATGCCAACGACCCCTTATTATTATATTATTTCCTCTTAATTACATAGTTGACCTATTCTATTATTATGGCCACATTATATTAATTATCCCCTTGGGTACCTCCCTAGGTACCCCATATTATCCTCTCTAGGTACATTACATCACCAACATGCCAAGTATTACTAACTTTATTGCATTTATGGGTCAACTTAAATATTAAACTATCTTACTAGAGAACAACTAAAGAATAAACTTCATTAGCACATTCATCATTGGAAAAATCACAAGGATAAACTTTCAACCCTACTCTATAATCATCCTTATCTAGAGAGGCAATCCTTTATTCAAAACCATGCTAACATTCAATCTCTTAAACCCCTCTGAATTTATAAGCATTTGTGAACTACTTGTTAGAGAATATATAGTGACTTATAAAAGTGATATGGTAATGACAAGAAAGTTCTAACCATACCAAGACAATAATAGGTATCCTTCTTCTTCTACCCATCAAATCCTTAAAACTCTATCCCAAATTGAAATCAAACTCTTCTTTGGGGAACTAAATTAATCACTCTTATTGGGTCGGTCTCCCCCTGCCTATTGTGTTGGGTCGGTCTCATACCCGTACCCCTTCCTTCCTTCTCATTCCCTTATAGTTTACACCTAGTTTACAAATAACTTGGGGAATATCCTCTCATTACGTAAGTTATGTTTGTGGAATAAGTTATTTACTTCATTATAGTGTTAAGATTGCATATTTATCTTGGTTTTGATTTATATCTTTCCAGTATCATATTCCTCATCATTGTGTTGATTTACATGGGATTCAATGTGTTGTGGATTGGATGATAAGTGGCCCATGTAGAATATTCAAGAGATTATATTGATTTTAATTAAATAATCCACTATCGTGCATTTAATGTAGATGGATTTTAATGATATTTGTATTGATCATAATTGTCCAATGTAATCTAACATTGTCCAATGTAATCTAATAATGGTGGTTTGTTTAAGATATTTTAAGTGGAAAATGCATGTATTTTTCATTTCATTCCCTCACTCTTGTAGCGAGTCTCTATGTTGAACAATTTTTTGTGAGGTTTCTACTTATTATGGTAATGATTTTGGTTGTTATTTGGTGGATTTTTTAATTTAATTTTTGGAGGGGGAATTTAGCTTTTCCTGGTAGGTGGTGGTTTTGGATTTTGTCTCGGTTACCTCATGTTCCAATTTTGTAGCCTAATGTAGTTTATTGGTAACATCTCTATTGGGTTCAAGAATATTTAGAGGTAATATTTTCTCCCTAATATTATCTATTTAGATTTGGTTGAAACCAAAGGACTTTATTAGCATGCATACAATATCCTAGTGAGTCATTGATTGGGATTCTAAGTTTGTTCTAGTTAAAGTCATTTTTTCTTTAGTCAATAATGATATGATGTTTTTCTCCAAGTTACCTTTTCATTGGCACGATTTCTAATATGTCCTCTATACTCAATTTCCATACCCAATTTGATATTTGACTGGGTCTAACATTACTTACAATCAATAAAAGTCCAAGAGTTGGAGTTCTTTCTATTTACATTTTTTTTGCAAAGGTTCCAAGAGTATATTGAGCCATATGCCCTTACTATTATCAATCATGCACTACAATATTTTATCCCATTGATGTGTTCATTAACTATTGGATTAACTTACCCTATTATATATTACAAGTTTATCCAATTTCCTACTTTGGAAAATCATTGGTTTCAATATAATGCAATGACCTAGAAAGAATGTAGGTACTCGTATTGAACCTTGTTACATGTGCACAAATGGAAGAAATCACAGGTATGATCAAGTTAATGATTGTCCTATTCCAATTGAATCCTAGAGATGACATTTGGCTTCAACTATAACCTCTATTTAGTATTTTGACACTTCTCAAGTCCCTTTGGACATGAATCTAGTTTCTAAGAACCACTCATCAAAAGCTTGGCTTATATATATTCAATTATTGGTATTTTATGGCTTCAAATTGTCCATTTTGTTTGAGTTTTCGAGCAATATTTATTCTTGGATTGATACCCTAGTTTCTAAAACTCGAAGGCACTAGTACCAACTATTTACTATCGCATGTGTGTCTCAAATGGATAGAAAGAAATTATGTATTTATCTATCAACATTATGAGTGATTATTGATCCCATTTCAAGTTTGATATCAATATCATACTTTGATACCCATCTTTCCTTGTTCAATATAACGCCCTACTCTATATTATTACTACATTCTAGACCTTTTAAACAAAATTACTTATTGTTTTTGTGATTATTTGATATGTTGGCCACATTTCAAGAAAATTTGAATGTTTTTGTGATTATTTGATATGTTGGCCACATTTCAAGAAAATTTGAAAATTGGGTCTTCAAAATGCTAGGTCATGTCTCGCATTTGTATAATGCACAATTCGATCCTAGCAATTGTATTTTTTTGTCTAACATTTGGTTATTATAAAAGTACTATTATTGATTTAGGACCTTTCTCCAAATAATCTTATGTAACTAAGATTCATTACATTTATACAACTAATGACTCAAGGGAGATAATGTCATATTCAAAAATTGAATCTTTAAATAAGAACAAATGCTCAAGATTTCAATTCACCTTGCCTTCGTTCTATGAAATTTATCTCTCATTTGATTCTGAAGAGATGGTTCAAGATTCCTTACATTCATAACCAAAACATTCATCTAACTTATTTTTCTAAATTCATGAACACATTTTCTATTGGTTAAATCTAAGTCCACTTCAATGCTCATAGAAATAAGGTTTACTTCAAATACTAGTTCTTGTAGTGTATCATTTGATTGATGAAAATATGAATAGAGGAACATTATTGGAACAATAATGTTTGTCTCAAACCGTTGTTTATAGTATCATGACGAGATTATTAAAGGTTTATGATGTTCATTTGTTTTAGTTTCATATAATAATTTGTTTTATGGTGAATACTTATTAATTTGGTTCAAGGGGAATAAGTTATGTTAATGGTTTAAGTACTTGATTTTACTTTTTTCATCTCTCCCAAATGATATTCTGGAGAGGAAGACCAGATGTTCCACCTTAAGGCCAAGGAAAAGGCTTTGGTTGAGGAATAAAATATCTAGAGAGGGTGAGGTTGAAAGAGAGTCAGATTCTATGTTCACTTTGATTCAACATCAAAAAAATGTAATATACCAGATATAAAAAGTATGCAAAACAGAAATAAAATGCTAGAAATGGTAGAATAACAACAATATAACCAGAACAATCACCACAATAGCACTGAAATGATATAAGAATAACAACAAAAATAACACTTTGATTCTGAAAGCAATGTTCACGAGCCTCTTCGAGGGGGAAACCTCCAGTTGAGCAGATCTCTATTACAATAATATCCAAGCTAGGGCTCTCATACCCTCAACTCCTATTTATACTAAATATGTCTATCAAAAGAAACATCTAGAGGAAGATCCTTCTAGAAGCGAAAGCTTCTATTAGGTCTTCTTACATCTGTCTTATTCTATTTTATTGAAAGGCCTTATTAATATTGACCTTTATTACATCCGAATATATCGTTCTACCTATGTGTGGGTTAGGACCCTAACATGTCTGCACCCTTAAACGAAGCCTTGTCCTCAAGGCTTGAGATGTGGATATTGTTGCAGAATGGTAGTTGGTTCCCAAGTGGCATTTGCTGGAGTTGTATATTTCCACTGGACTAGTACTTCCTTGATGGTTCTCTGACACAGGCGACGCTCACGCTGGTCCAAAACTGCTTGTGGTTGTAGCCAAATGGATCCTTCTTCAGCTAACTCAGGAAGATTGGTTTGAATTTATCACTTAGCTCCAATCAGCTTCTTTAAGCATGAAACATGAAAAACAAGATGTACCTTCAAATGACTGGGCAAAGCTAACTGATAGGCTACTTGTCCCACACACTTGAGAACGGTATAAGGACCATAAAATTTGGGTGCTAGCTTCTAACAATGCTCGACCTTGAGGGAAGTTTGCTTGTAAGGTTGTAGTTGAAGAAACACATGATCCCCTTCTACAAATTGACATTCAGAATGACCTGGATCTGCTTGTTTCTTCATGCGATTATGTGCCATGACCAAATTATCTTTGAGGGTACAGAGAATAGCCTCTCGAGTTGTAAGTGTTTGTTCAACTGCCTGGACCTTCAAGGCACTAGGTAAGTATGAGAGAATTGAAGGTGGCTTTTGTCCATATACCACTTCAAAAGGATTCATGTGTGTAGCTATATGGTATGAAGTGTTGTACCACCATTCAGCTAGGGGTAACCATTGAGCCCACTGATTTTTCTTTTCCGAGGCAAAACACCTCAAATATGTTTCCAAACACTTGTTGACAACTTTCGTTTGACCATCAGTCTAGAGATGATAAGTTGTGCTGAGATGCAATTGGGTGCCTTGTAGCTTGAACAGTTCTTGCCAAAAATTGCTTGTGAAAGTTGGGTTGCGATCAGAAACAATAGAGTGTGGCATGCCATGAAGCTTGAAGACCTGATCTAGGAAAATTTGAGTCATCATGGATGTTGTAAACAGGTGTTGAAGAGCACAGAAATGAGCATACTTGGAAAGGCGATCAACAACCACCATGATGACTAATTTATTTCCTGATTTGGGTAAGCCAATAATAAAATTCATAGAGATATCCTTCCAAATGGCAGGTGGAATCGGAAGCGGTTGTAGTGTGCCCGTAGATTTGACTATTTCTCCCTTGTTGCATTGACACGCATCACATTCAGCGACAAAATTACGAATTTCCTATTTCATACCATCCCAGAAAAAAGAACGTTTGACCCTGTCATAGGTTTTGGTGAACCCAGAGTGCCCCGCTGTGGGTGTAGCATGAAGCTCAGAAAGTATTGTGGATTTAAGCTTTGATTGTTTACTTAAATACAAACAGCCTTTGTATCAAATCTCATCATGGAGCCAAGAGTACCCTAGGGAAGCTGGAGCATTGGACTTCAATTGTTGGATCAGAGGCGAACTTTTGGGATCTTGTAGCCATTCTCGGTGAACGAATTGGAGCCAATCTGGTACAATGAAGGAAAGAGAAAAAAGGGATCCTTCATCTTCATATTTTTGGGAAAGTGCATCTGCAACCACATTGTCTTTTCCTTTCTTGTAAATGATCTCTTAATCATATCCAAAGATCTTAGTTACCCATTTTTGTTGCTTCGGGGAGGAAATGTGTTTTTCCATAAAATACATGAGGCTTTGATGGTCTGTCTTAATTTGGAAACATTGCCCCAACAGATAAGGGTGCCACAAATCAACGGCATGCAGAATAGCCAACATTTCTTTTTCATAGATTGATTTGCCCAGATTTCTTTCAAATAGTTGCTTGCTGGTAAAGGCCAAAGGTCGACCCTCTTGCATAAGGACAGCACCAATTCCTTTCCCTGAGGCATCACATTCCAACACAAAGGTATTTGTGAAATTAGGAAGGGCCAGGACTGGAGTGGTGCACATGGACATCTTCAAGGTTTGAAAAGCTTAAGCAGCGACTGGAGTCCAAGTGAAAGAGTTATTTTTTAGGAGAGCAGTGAGAGGTGCTGTAATCTTTCCATAATTCTTAACAAACTTGCGATAATACCCTGTTAAGCCCAGAAATCCATGCAATCTTTTGAGAGTCTTTGGGTGAGGCCAGTCTTGCATAGCTTCAATCTTTTTAGGATCCACCCTGATGTCATCCTTGCCAACCAGATGACCCAAGTATTCTACTTCTGAGGTGCCAAAAGCACATTTAGACTGTTTCAAGAAAAGTTGGTTCTGAGAGAGTAGATGGAGAACTCAATCCACATGAGAAATATGGTATGCCCAGGTTTTTCTATAGATGAGGATATCATAAAAGAAAACTAAGACAAAATGATGGAGAAAAGGATGGAAGACATGATTCATGAGGCTTTGGAAGGTGGAGGGGGAATTACACAAGCCAAAGGGCATGACCAAAAACTCATAGTGGCCCTCATGAGTTCTAAAGGCAGTCTTGGGAATGTCTACCTTTTTCATACATATCTAGTGGTAGCCCGAACGAAGATCAAGTTTAGTAAAGAATTGGACACCACTCAATTCATCCAGGAGGTCATCAATGATAGGATTGGGAAATTTGTCTTTAATGGTAAGTTTGTTGAGGGCAAGGAAGTCAGGACACACTCGCCAAGAACCTTCTTTCTTCAGGACCATGACCATAAGAGAAGAGTAGGGGCTTGTACTAGGGTGGATAATGCCTGCATTAAGGAGTTCCTCAACCATTTTCTCAATTTCATTTTTTTGGGAAAAGGGGTGATGATACAGGCAGATATTGGGAGGAAGGCTTCCGGGTACAAGGGGAATGGAATGATCATGAACACCACGGGAAAGAGGGAGTCCTTGGGGAGTGGAAAATACCACTTTATGTTTAGAAAGGATGTCTTGGAGGTCTTGCAACACCGAGGGTGTCTTTGTTTCTTGTATGGCATGGATTTGGGAAATAACATCAGAATGACCTTTTTTTAGCAGCTTTTCCATGCGATGGGAACTAATAATCTCAGGTGAACCGACAGTGATTCCTTGGAATTTATATTGGTGGCCCTCCTGGTCGAATTTCATGGTTAATTCCTTAAAATACATGAGAATGGGACCCAAAGTCCTTAGCCAGTCTGCACCCAACACAATGTCACAATCACCCATGTCGATAGCAAACATATGATATTTCAGGTGGTAGTCACCAATTTGGAAATGCACATTTTCACAACACCCTCCACATTTCATGGAACCACCATTGGCAATCATGATTTGGAAATTATTGACAACATGGATGTAGCAATGAGTTTCTTGGGCAATGTGGTGATGAATAAAATTATGGGTGCCTCCACTATCAACCAGAATTATGACCTTCTGATGCTTGATGTAACCGATTAGCTTGAGGGTTTGGGGAGCGGAGAAGCCAGTGAGAGAATTGAGGGAAATGATTGGTTCTACTTCGAGAGGGTCTGAGGGAGGGGTTATGTCAGTGGTTTCAGGTGACTCAGACACAAGAGGAGTTTCAACATCCTCTTCCGAAATATCCTCGGAGATGGCCATAAAAATATTTTGGTCCTTACACTTGTGGCCCGGGAAATATTTGTCATCACAATTATAACAAAGGCCTTTGAGTTGGCGTTCAGCCATTTCAACCCTAGTCAATTTTTGGATCTTTAGTGGAGCAAAGGGAGTAGTGGGATTTACTATTTTAGGGCGAGGGATAAAGGAGGGTTTTCGGTTTTGAGAAGATACAACCGGTTGTGCTTCTTTAGCTCTTTTAGTAGCCTCCGCCCAACTCTGAGGCCTAGCCATGAGGACATGGGCCCGGATCGCATCCTTGAGGCCACTGATAAAACACTCTCGGAAAAAGGCATCAGACATGCCTTATGTCCGAAAATCCAAGCGCTCAAAGGCAGCTATAAAGTCTTCCACTGTTCCTGATTGTTTCAACTTTGTCAAATGACCCAAATGGTTGGTTTCAGTGTCAAAGCATTCATAAAGCTCTGCCACAAAGTGTGTCCAAGCAATATACCCTTGAAGGTAATTTTTTCTCCATTTCCACCATTGCCAATGTTCTTGATCTATATGGAGAACACCATAGTGGAGTTTGTCCAAGTCATCTGTAATGTCGTATAAAGAGAAATAATGTTCCATTTGGGTTACCCAACCAGTGGGGTCCAAGCCATCAAATTTGGTCACATCCACCCGCGAAAGGCATAGGTCACATTGAAAGTGATGGTGTTGAAAGTTATGGGAATGAGAAGAATGTTCATCGTCAGTATGTGGAGGTGAGTCATAGGAAGGGTTATCTGTAGGGATATGAAGCTTGGTGCAGAGTGACGAAAAGACAGATTCAAGCTGGGTGGTAAGGTCTTGTTTGATTTCCTCCATTGAGGACTGCATGGTTGTATTGATGGCGGAAACATTGGCACTGAGTTGTTTCACTTCTTGTTGGGTCTCAGTGAGACTAGATTACAAGGTATTGAAGCGAGCTTCCAAGTCTTGGCTACGGGTATGGGCCATGAGGACGAGGGATCCGAAAAGGGGCGGGTGGGGTCAAAAACAATTTGCTGAAAAATGATATGTATGAATGTGATAAGGGAGAAGAGATGAATCCAAAGGAATAGGTTTGAAGAATACTGCAGTGATAAAATGCCCAAATGGTTAACCGGGAAGAAATGTGTAGTGATTTGGCAACCCGAACACAGTTGCATGAAAATAGATCTTGTCTGTTTTAATTTGTTTATGTTTCTGTCCCCAAGGGTTAGGTATTCAAGGGTTCTACAGACAAGGGTTTTCCCTGTGCTATAGCTCTCTAATATTTGTGCGGGGTCCAACAGTAGTACTTGGCCCAATATCTCAGGGCACTAACTAAGGAGGATAGACCGTACCCTTAGTCATACTACCCGACTACCCAGGTACTAGAGAGTATCTTCCCGAGTGTTGTTCTCGGTGGCACTATAGAAGTCAGGCGACCGATCGGTTTATCTAAAGAGGGCTTAAGATAATCTAAGTCGATCTGAAAATAGGTGTTTTCTAATGCGCTACCACTCAAAGGGGTACCAACAGGGGTTACAAGGGTGGCCAACAGATGTGCTCTTAAGTACCACTTGTATTTCTTGCGTGTATGAATCCCTCAACCGCGGGTTTATGCGCGTAACGACAAATATATTTGGCTTAAAGACGTCGGAATACGTCTCTACCCTGGAAAAAAAATTAACCCACACTTTCTGCCGAGGAAAGTACTCTGATACCACTTGTAATATACCAGATATAAAAAGTATGCAAAACAAAAATAAAATGCTAGAAATGGCAGAATAACAACAATATAACCAGAACAGTCACCACAATAGCACTGAAATGATATAAGAATAACAACAGAAATAGCACTTTGATTCTGAAAGCAATGTTCACAGGCCTCTTTGAGGGGGAAACCTCCAGTTGAGTAGATCTCTATTACAATAATATCCAAGCTAGGGTTCTCATACCCTCGACTCCTATTTAAACTAAATATGTCTATCAAAATAAGCATCTAGAGGAAGATCCTTCTAGAAGCGGAAGCTTCTATTAGGTCTTATTACATCCACCTTATTTTGTTTTATTGAAAGGCCTTATTAATATTGACCTTTATTACATCCGAATATATTGTTCTACCTATGTGCGGGTTAGGACCCTAACAAAAAAAAACCTCAACTTGTTCAAATTGTGACTTGTAACTTGGAAATCATACATGATTTTATCATCTTCAACCTACTTCCAATCCTTACCATCCACCTCATCTAAGCATCACCAAACTTCCAATCCCAACTTGTTCAAATTGTGACTTGTACCTTGGTAATCATATATGATTTTATCATCCTCAAACTACTTCCAATCCTTACCCTCCACCTCATCTGAACATCAACAAACTTCCTAAAAATTGATAAGTTCCTAATGTTTTTGTTAGATGGGAATTCAACCCCCCACCTCCTCCTATAGAAAATTATGGATGGGGTCCCAAGTTTCCTCCTTCCCTTCCTTAGGCTCATGGTTGGGGAAAAATGTCTCATGATAGTCCTGGTAGCTTCCAAGTTGATTATAATGTTATACCTCCACTTCCAAAACATGCATTCACTACCATCCCACCTCTTGATAGACAACTTTTTTTATATTGTAATATATACTACTATTGTTACCCTTGAAATTGATCACAATGTTCCTCATAACAATGTCGTTTCTCACCATATGATCATCAAGAACATGTTGATGTTGTTATGTCTAATGTTGTTCATATTGTTTCCAATATTGATGTTAACACCTTACCTCCTATTATGTGTAACTTTGTTGAAAAAATACTTGTTTCCCCTCTTCTCGAAAGTTCAATTTCTAAAGTACTTGCACATGATCCTATTATAAATGAGATCCTTTTCCTTCCCATATGTGTTGGCAGCCACCAATTTTTTCAATTTTTTTTATCATAGTCAAAGTCACCACAAAGAGATTATATCTTTCTGTAGCTGCCACCACCTTTCATTTGTAAATGTTTATGTTTCTGAGTTTCGAGGCGATGATTGGTTTAAACTTATCTTATTGAGTTTTTTTCGTTTGCATTTTCATTTGTTTTGTTTTTAAACTCATGACTGTAAGAATGAATTTAAATATTAAACTTGGTCTTGGTTTCATACATTTTACCTTAGAAATGTTGTTTTGAAGACACCCTTGTATGGTTAAATCTCAAGTCTTATGAACTTATTAATTAATCCACTATCGAAATCTTTGTGTATTATGGGTATCGTGACTTCATTGGTTCTATAGTTGATCATTGGATTAATTTGTCAAATGTTTGAATGCATTGAAACATTGATTTAACATTTGATATAGTTCTCATGAGCTCAACAGTCATATCAACATTCATGTCAATTTGTACAGGCATGCTCTACCTACGTTTTCAATTCACTTTGTTGGCCTGAGTATTAATGAGATCGTTGATTATGCAAATTGGGGTTTTGTACTATGGAGGGTTTGGCATTCATCATAGGTAATGGCTCGTAGTTTTACAAGCCCTCTGGTTTTTTGTTTTCCCCAATTCTCTTTTTATCAAGTTATGACAACGCCCAAACTCTATAGTTTTCGTGCCATTACGATTCACACAGACCTCTCTCTGCTCCTCATCTTCTATAAGCCAAAACCTACCTCCTGTGTTATCCATTGTGTCATTTACATAGTGGTAATGGCACCTGTGGTTCATATCAAGCTGATCAGTAGCCAAGCACGTATTTCCCATGATGACACCATAGAAGCCCTGAAGGCTCATGGGTGGGATGTGTTCTTCAAGAAATTCGAAGGCTACAACCTCTCAGTTGCACAAGCCTTTGCATAGAATTTTGACAGTTTTAGGGCCAAGGTCATGGATGTTCAGTTGGAAATAATAGAGGATTTCATAAGCAAGGTGACAAGACTTCCATTGAAAGGCGAAAAGTGGTTTAAGAATGCAAAAATGGAGGATGTCCCATGGAGTTTGTTCATGGTTTCCTGCAAATCCACTTGTTGTCCAAAAGGTATTCCCATTTCTTTTCTGAAACCAAGATGGCATAGCCTTGTTTTAATTTTAAACAAAATTATCACATGTGAAGGTCGGTATGGGATGGTTTTTCTATACCACATTCGATTGCTTATGTTATTCGTAGGGTTTGAATTGAACATGTCGTTTTACCTGTTAATGAGTCTTTACAAAATGTCTAAACGCTATAAGCGATAGAGCATGAATTCTCTGTCGAGTTTGCTTCACCATGGGCTCGTTAAGATCCTGTTGGTTTCTCACCTGTCGTGAATTGGTGACAATTGGGAGAGTTTCCTGAGCCGAAATGGATTCACCCAGGTCTTCAATTCACTTGATGGCTCCGAATTTAATGAACCAGCTTCTATTGTTGATGAACCCCTTGTGGATAAGAAATTTCTAGGTATGTTTTCACCCAAGAAATATTTGGAACATGTAATTGTCGAATTAAAAGGGAAAGATTACCCTGTGCCTATGAATGAATCTAATTTGAAAAATAATGATAAACCTGTTGTGAAGAAATTTCGTAAGGGAAAGAAATAGCAGAGCTCAGATTTAAATTTTAGGAATAAGAAGCCTGGTCGATTGATTTCTCAGAAATTAAGAAATCGAAAGAGTGATCATCTAATGTCGATCCCTACGATCGATATCGATTATCAGTGTTCAGATCAAGAGATAAATGATTTATTGGCTCAGGAAAATCCAGACAACCTGTGTCTTGTGGAAGAAAATACTACCCAGGTTGAACAGTATGACTTCGTGACAAAGCTACCCACGTGTCTCAAAGTCAAAGAAGGTTTTGTAGGTATTAGTCACGACCTCGAACAAGCCACAGGGAAAAATGAAGTACCCATTTTCGACTGTGTTCCACATCGGTCTGCCATTGCCCTAGTGCACTGTCACAGTTGCTTAGATTGGATAGAGCGTTATTATAGATATATTCCGCTCTTACAAGATCAAGTAAAACGCTTGACTATTTGGAATGATCTATTGAAATGAGAGATCCTTGAATTGAAGGCACACACAGAGAGGGAAAATAAAAGATTCAAGAACGCCGAGAATATAATCATTAAAAATACAACCAGTTTCAAAGTCACCATAAATTCGGAACTGTCGGATCCTTCATTTGCTAATTTCTAATGGTAAAAATGATTTTGTTTGATTTTATGACATTCCCTTATGAAAGATTAAAATAGGTATATTTAATTTTGATTTCATTTGCTAATAATAAGACTAGCTACAGAATCTATGATTCTGTAGCCAGACTATTTTTGAATAATAGTTGGCATTGTTTTCTGAATATCAAATTTGTTTTTCCATCTATAGGGAATTGATGGTTATGATGTTGATTGCATGAAGAAAACACCTTGGGTCACATGCTCAATTATTCAGTAGTTTTTGCCTTTTATGTTTATAAAACTTTGGTTTATTTTTGACAAACCAACTCATGCATGAGTGGTTTCTAGTTTCACTATTTTTGTAATATTATCTATTTTTTGTGGATTCAACTCTATCTTGTATGATAAGAGCATTTGAATCTTGGACTAGTTTAAATACTAGTCACTCTTAGTAGTGAGAACATATTTGGTTTGGACACATTATGGACATATGAATTTCAAGACTGATATGGAGAAGTTGTTCACTCCTTGGCTTTAGACCAGCGTGGCGCTTACCCATTATGTTTTGCCTTTATCTTATGACATGTTATTACGTTTATATAGCTTTAGACTGATCATCGTATGATATTTTGTATTATTCAACACTTTAATTATGTCTGTAATTTGTTGTTCTATATTACATCTGTGATCAATACTTCATTTAAATATCATTGATTTATGCTGGATATTGAATGGTGTATTACACGAATGGTTTGTATTAAGTTTATTTTATTATAAGTGTTCATCATTATAAGATCGCCATATCTATATGTTTATCAGTTTGCTTTTATATTCCTGATCCAAAACACCTTTCAGTTTTTCCTGGGAGTATTAGCGTCATCCTGTTACAAGTTTTCCTCATAGGCAGGACAGCTAGGAGCTTGCATTGTGCAGGAACATAAACTCATTTTTGTCGATTAATTACAGGTTAGTTTACTCGCATTTTTTTTTTAGTTAGATTATTCATCAATGAAATAAGAAATTAGCTTTGACTGTTTATTTATTCTTATTTAAATTGTTTTTTATTAGTATTCTTTAGTTCTTTAGGTTTTAAATATTAAACAAAAAACATAAAATGTATTTGCTTTCTTTATCTACTTCATAAACACTTTCAAAAGCATCTATTTCGCAAGATATCTAGTAAATCTGGCAAGTTGTATATACATTGTTCATAACCATATGCACATACCCATGTTTATATTTAGACGTTTGTAAATTATTAAATTTATATCTTTAATATCATAGCTTCATAGATTACTTTCATTTCTTTTATTATTTTTAGGACTTTAGTTGGCCAACAAATCCATTAAACCTATCAGGTCATTTCATTCCAAACGGGTTGGGTTATTTAGACAACCCCGGTCCGGATTTGACCTTCCAATTGACGGTGTGTCATTTATGCCCATCAACAAATGGCACTAGAAGAAGGGCCTTAATTTAATTGATGGCACGTGGAGGCTGCAAGACTTCTCCCCCACACACTCGCCCTCCTCTCATAACGCGTAGTCGCCCAGACAATAACGTTACACTTGAAACAACAACTACCTCAAATAACAACCATGATATCCCCGTTGAACCAGTGACACCAGTTCCTCAAGGAGTCGACGTCCAAGAAATTGTTCATCAGTCACTCATAAGAACGCATAGTGCCTTAGCTCGTATCAGACAACCTAGCAGGGCACTTAATCAACCCCTTGACTTCACGGATATCCAACAACAGCTTCAACGCACTAGTCTGCCCGAAAACCCTTTAGGTAGTAATACTACCAATCCTATTGAAACACCTATCCTTGGAGTCGGAGGGTCTGGTATTCCACCTTCCCCACATGATTCTTCTCCATCCTCTTCAGAAGGAGATTCTTCCAACGAAGGTGGTTCTCCATCAAAACCATATCAGCCTTCGACACCACCAACTCCCATGGCAAATCAAAATAATTCAGCCAGACCTTGGCTTGATCAAGATGTTTTGGTCATACCTGGACCCCAACACCCATTACCTAAACATATGGAGAAATGGCTACCTAAATTTGATCTAGATTAAAAGCAATTTGTTGAGGATCACATCAAGAAATTTATGTTGGCCATTAGACTCAGGAGTGTTGAACACAAGGATCTAGTGTGCATATTATTTCCTTATACTTTTGAGGGAAATGCCTTTGCATGGTATTTTTCTCAGCAACCCCAGACCATCATCTCTTGGGACAAGTTTGAAACTTGTTTTCTTGAAAAATTTGGAGATGATAAATCTTCGGAAGTCTTGGTTATGGAACTCTCAACCTTAAAAATGAACCTTAAAGAAAAAGTGAAAGACTTTAACCAAAGATTTATTACTTTAAAAAACAAAATCCCTGCAGATTTGTTGGCACAGGGGCAGACCCAAGGTTCAACACTTCAACAATGCACCAACAAAACCCTAACTACTGGCCCTTTCGGCAACACCTACGAAGCATATGAAGTCTCACCCGAGGTAGAGGCAGGGGCGGTTGCAAGACTCAGGTGTCTGCAGCCTTAGCTGGGACACAGATATGTGATTCTAACACTTAGCAAACACTTTAGCATAGATCATTCATCAGTATTTAACCCTCATGACACTCTGCAAATGGCGCAGAGCACCGCAACATTCACTTAGATCTAGGTTAAGTTAGCACTTAACACTTTCATATATGTCAGATCTACATCCATACATCTAAGAAGCACAAAGCAAAGTAGATCTATCTAAGTATATCATAGCAAAGCACATAGCATAATCATATCAAAGCACAACACATGGGAAGAGACAAACACATTAGGTCGACGCACTGAGCACACACACAGGTTTACCATGGTTCACCCCCACCCTGGGGCTACGTCCACAAAGTCTTCTTCTTCTTTATTAGCTTTGGTCAATCTGATTATAGCACAAAGCTCAAACTTATACTCCGCAAAGGACAGGAGATTTGCACGCACCTCGCTAGATCCTCCTTCCCCGAGTAGATCTAGCACAGAGCATTCTTACAATCCATGCACTCAGCACTTACAACACTTGCACTCATCTTTGCAAGTTAGTCACACAGTATACACAAAGACTTTACTAGCACTTAGCTTCTCTGCCTCTCTTACATTGCCTAGTTACTTATTTATACTTTACAAAATAGGCCTAAACATGGGTAAACCCATGGTCCGACATCCCATACCCATTACATTATCCCCAAAAACTCAAAAAGGACCCAAGAAAGGGGTCTAGCTTCCGCAATCTTCACTTCACATTGCGCTCCATCTTTGACAAGTTGTCGAAGTTCCAAAAACGGTCAAATATGAACAAGTGTTTCCTCAAACTTGGTCAAGGGCCAACAGGCCCCCAACACTCACCTGTGACTCATCCCGAGTCACTTAGATCTGGGTAAAGTTGCCTGAAAGGTATCGAGCTTGGCTCGAGCTGCTTCGACTTGTCTCTGTGCTACTTCTTCTTGCTCAGCAAACTCCTGAACAATCGCTTCACTGATAGGCCCTTCTAGTTGTTGCTCGAATGTAACAACTACTTGTTCCAGTAGTGTTCTGTGGCCTTCAATTTCTTCAAAAAGTATATAGGCCTCCTCCTGGCTTGACTGGAGTTTTTGGGTGACTTCCATCGCTTTGTTCTGCATGGTAAGAACAAGTTGTTGGGAAGTTCGTTGTTCCTGGGATCTCTTCATCCTCTCGATAGGTGACAAGAGCTTGAGTTGTTCCTGTACTATATTTGTGTGTTTCTTCGCTTCCTGGAGTTGAGACTCCAGTTTCTTCAACTCTGGGTCTTCAGATAGTTGTTCATATATCTGTGCACTTTTGTTACTTAGTTGTTTGCATTATGCAGCAAGTTTTCTAATCCTCTTGACTTCACTCTAAGAATCCAATTATCGTTGGTCACGCACTTCTTGCGGAGTCTGTGGTATGGTATGAAGCTCTAGTTCCATGACCCTTTGTTGAAGCTTCTGAATAACTTTAGCCAGCTTCATCACTTGATTCTCTATAGGCTCTTCGGCCTTCTTCTCTAAGCCTGTCACAGAGCAAAATGCTCTGTTGACTGCTTCTTCAATTTCAATCTGCTTCGCGAGTAGATGCTCTTTCTCTTTTTGGACCTTCGCTCGGTCTTCTTCAAATTTTTCTTGGAGAGCATTCTTCTCTTGTTGCACTGCTTGACCTTGCTCAATAATTTCTTCCTGTGCCTTCTTGAGGGCCTAGGTGGCTTGCGCTTTTTCTTCCTGAGCACGTTGAAGGTGTACTTCAACTGTATCAACAATTATGCGGAGCTGGACTGATTCATCTCCTTCTTCTGTTATTCCTTCTAGCAGAGGTGTAGTAGAGATTACTCAGCTAGATTGGAGTGCCTGGTGTACTCTTTAGAGCACAATATCAATCTGGCTATACATTTGTTCTTGCTTCGCTTCCTCCTTCTCTATTATTTCCTTTGAAGCATCATTGACCACTGCAACAATGAAATCAAAGTCATCCAACGTGAGGGCAATTCGCATCTTAGTTACAGGGGTTCTTGGTTTCTTTCTGGAGGAAGACTTCAGAGGTGAAACCTTCCTTTTCTTGGATGAGTCTGCTTCACCCCTGGGTGGTGGTACTTCGACTTGTTGTTGCTCAGATTCTGCACCTTCTTCGTCATCACCTTCTTCGTCTGGCGTAATGGAAGTCATCCTTACAGATCTGCTATTTATATCGTGAACCTCTTTGGGCTTCTTCATCTCCTTTGTCTTCTTTGTTCTACTGGGCCCATGTGTATCTTGCACAGCTTTTGGGCTGTCGATGTTTGAAATTTCTGCAGGGTCTGCTGAAACAAGGAGGTCCACCGACCACTCCTTGGTGATCTCTTCCAGGTCTTCTTCTGTCAGCTTATAGTAGGACTGGAGTTGTTCTTGGTGCTCATCAATGTGTGGGGTTAGGTATATAAAATGGCAGTCCATGCTGAACTTTATCAGAGGTCATAACCTCTGTAAAGTGTTCGGGGTTATGCGAGGTTCACTCCTTATGGATGCTTTCAATTGATTATAATATATGTGGAAAACGACATTCAATTTCCATTACTTGCTCATGTCGTTCGAGTACCACAAGGTACTGAACTTCGCAGCTAGTGGCTCAAAAGGGTCAAGGTCTAGGAAAGTTGTGCCTTCTGGTAGCTCCCATGCAACAAAGGCGATCAGTATCAGGAGCCAGCTAAAATGAATTCGTTCCCCTGATCCTGAGCTTCTCTATAGTCAATCTCCAGTTGATTCACCAGGTACTTCGCCCAGTTCATTTGTAGTCCCTCTGTGCACTTTCCTGCGAGGTCAACTACGAAGCCTGATACTTGTGTTGGTTGATTCTTACGTACCATATTCCCTGTGATTAGTTGGCATGTGAGGTGCACTGTGCCACTTTCAATAGAAGTTACCTTGTAGCCTCTCGCTCCTTTATCAACATTGTCATAGGCCTCTTTTATCTTCTGCGCAAGAGCGCAGTCTACGGTCTTTCTAAGATAGTACTCATGGGGATCAGGGCCCTGCATGCTAAGCCCGGTGATCCTATTGATCAATGTCGGATCAACAGTTATGTGGAATTTTAACCACAGGTATCCTCCATGGTAACTTTCCAGCAGTAACTTTACACAAGAATTCACCTCCTGGTGTCTGCCGAAGTGCGGTATTTTCATAACATTTAGCAGAGTAGACTGCGCAAGGTTCATCGTCCATTGCTGCGGGACGAGCTTCAATTTCTTGCCCTTAGTTTTCGTCAAGTACTTATATGGGGAAAGCATGCTATAAACTTTACGATTCCCCAGGTTGAAGTCGCAAAACTTCAATGATGTAACCTTGTCTTGATATGCGCAGTAGGTGCGTACTCCCTTCGGTAAATATGCAGTTACTAGGGTATATTCAAAATCTCTAGGGACATTGTCCGGACAACAGAACCATTTGTTGGCACAGGGGCAGACCCAGGGTTCAATGTACCAACAAAACCCTAACTACCGGCCCTTTCGGCAACACCTGCGAAGCAAATGAAGTCTCACCCAAGGTAGAGGCAGGGATGGTTGCAAGACTCAGGTGTCTGCAACCTTAGCTGGGACACAGATCTGTGATTCTAACACTTAGAAAACACTTTAGCATAGATCATTCATCAGTATTTAACCCTCATGTCACTCCACAGATGGTGCAGAGCACCACAACATTCACTTAGATCTAGGTTAAGTTAGCACTTAGCACTTTCATATATGTCAGATCTACATCCATACATCTAAGAATAACAAAGAAAAGTAGATCTATCTAAGTATATCATAGCAAAGCACATAGCATAATCATATCAAAGCATAACACATGGGAAGAGACAAACACATTAGGTCGACGCACCGAGCACACACACAGGTTTACCATGGTTCACCCCCACCCTGGGGCTACGTCCACAAAGTATTCTTCTTCTTTATTAGCTTTGGTCAATCTGATTACAGCACAAATCTCAAACCTGTACTCCGCAAAGGACAGGAGATCTGCGCGCACCTTGCCAGATCCTCCTTACCCGAGTAGATCTAGCACAGAGCCTTCTTACCATCCGTGCACTCAACACTTACAACACTTGCACTCAGCTCTGCAAGTCGGTCACACAGTATACACAAATCCTTTACTATCACTTAGCTTCTCTGCCTCTCTTACATTGCCTAGCTAATTATTTATACTTTACAGAATAGGCCTAAACATGGGTAATCCCATGGGCCGACATCCCATACCCATTACATTATCCCCAAAAACCCAAAAAGAAAGGGGTCTAGCTTCCATGATCTCCGCTTCGCATTGTGCTCCATCTTTGACAAGCTGTCAAAGTTCCAAAAATGGTCAAATATGACCAAGTGTTTTCTCAAACTTGGTCAAGGGCCAACAAGATTCGATGCTTGTAGAAAGTTTAATTGTTGCATATTATGCTAAAGCCTTGCACAATAACATATCCATATGGGTCAAAAGGTCTAAGAAAAACACTTTTTTAGAATCCTTTGAAGAGGCAAGTCAAATTGAGAAAGATATATTGAGCTTAAAAGATAATCTAAATAGTGAAGCTGAAACAGCTTCGTCTTCTAAGAAGAAAATAGAAATTCTCACTAGACCTCCTCAACCTAAAAATCAACAAGAAACTTTAGACTTAGAAAGCTTGCAGAAAGATTTCCAAAAACTATCCAATCAGGTTGTGCACTTGAAAATATCAGTCGAGGAGGCATCCACAAGCAAAGGAAGTTTCAAACCTCCTTTCAGGAATCCTTTTCCTCCTAACCGGCCAAACCCGACCACAGAAGGTCTAAATTTTGAAAGTTTACAGTATGCTTTGCAAACCATCTTAGAAGCACATGATAATTCTGCTTATGTTCCTCTTGAAAATTCTGACGAAGCAGTTGAGGAAGAGGTACCAAAAGAGGAGGACTCATCTCCCCATGCTTTTGGCCACTTGTCAGATAGTATTTTCCAAGCGAATTTCAAAACTGTCCAACCCTACAACACAAGAAGTAAAACACAAAACAAACCCCCTCCTGAAGTAAGTAAAAATGTGTTTCTGAAACAGTCAAAGAAAACTGAAATTAAATAAAGATTAGCAACCCCAGTTGTGGAATACGATTTAATTGAAGATCTGGAAAAGTTGAGGGTAAATATTTATGTTTTTGAACTGCTGAAATTTTCCCTTATTTTGCAGAAAATGCTTCAAAGCATTGTTGAAAACAGTAAAAAGAATGATCCTAGCAGCAAGAAATCAGCAAAAACTGATTCAAATGTAGCTAAATATGTCCCAACTAAAAAGACATCTGAACATCCAGACAAAAGGGACTTAGCAGAAAAAACTATAGCAAATGTAGATAAAACTGTTTTAGGGACAGCAGAGAAAAAATCAGCAGAATTTTGTTGTTAACACTCGGAAAAATGTCCCACATTTTTTGTTAACCTTTGAAACTTTTAATAGAAATGTACATAATTGTATGGTTGATTCCGGTGCATCATCAAACGTGATGCCTCTATTTGTATGCCAAAAAATTAATGCATAAGTTAAACCTTCTAATCTCAATATCATTCAGCTAGATCGAATGAACGTTAAAGTAATCGGTGAGCTTAAGAACGTATTGATTAGATTATCATCCAACCCTAAAGTTCATCAAATTATTGATAGTATCATTGTTGATATTCCTAAAGTGTATGGTATGTTTTTAAGTAGAGATTGGTCAGAACAATTGCACGGTTACTTTGCCACAGATTGGTCTCACTTGTGGCTGGCTGAAAATGGACAGCCCAACAAAATTAGGATAAACAAAGAACGTTATCTTAAGAATATCGTGACAGATCTAAATGATACAAATGAGCCTTTCGTTACATCCGCAAATTCATTTGAAACACATGGAATGAATACCTTTTTTGGTAATTTCATGACCAAAATCTCTTCTATCATTGATCCAAGGCAGCAATTTGAAGTTACAATCTATACTCGGATACCATCTTTGACGAATATGCCAAGTACTCCTAATGATGCACAAATATGGTCTTTACATTTCGATGGATCTAAATTCCAAGAAGGAGCAGGTGTTGGTTGTGTACTCATCGATCCTACAGGTAATAAGACTTTTATTGCTTGTCTGTTAGAGTTTGAATGTACTAACAACACGACCAAGTACGAAGCACTTCTACAAGGACTTAGGAAAGCATTAGATATGGACGTGTGAAATTTGATAGCATTCAGTGATTCGGAAATCATGGTTAAGCAGGTAAGAAACGTCATACAATGTTTATCACCACATCTGAAAATCTACCAAACTGAGGTATGGAGTTTGATGCATAAATTTTCAGCATTTAACATAAATTCTATTCCTAGATTGAGTAATTCAGAACTTGATTTATTAGCCAATGTTGCTTCTAAACTATTTCCCATTGAAGGTCTTTCCCCTAATGCATTTTCAATCGAATTGTTGTTCAGGTCGTCGATCCCGGATAACATCACAAATTGGAGAGTATTCGATGATGACCAACAGATCATCAACTTTCTGCATATGGAAGACACCTTCCAAGGTGCAGTCATTGATGAAGGCACTCATGATGAGAACCTTTGAAACTTCACGGTAATATCTGATCCTCGATAGCCTGAATCGACATCTGAGTTGGTAAACTCTATCCCCAGATCTGTTGTGAGACTAGAAAAAATTTATGACCTGCATGATAAATCTAGAGGGGCAATCAATTGTAAAATTAACAGTTCCTCTTTGATATATGAAACGGTTAATTTAGGAACAAGGGATGATCCTCAAAATATTAATCTGGGAAAGGGATGTTCCAGGAAAGAAAGATCCTCTTTTATAAATTTATTTAAATAATTTAAAGATGTATTTTCCTGGATGTATGACGACTTGGAAACATTTGATCCAAACATCATACAACATGTAATCCCTATGAAACCCCGGACTCAACCTTTTCAACAGAAATTAAGGAAGATGCATCCTAAATTGGAACCTACTATTAAAAAGGAACTAAACAAATTACTAACTGCAAAGATAATTTTCTCGATTAGGCACAGGCAATGGGTGTCTAATTTGGTCCTATAAGGAAGAAAAGTGGTGAAATTTGACTCTGCATCAATTTTCGGAACTTAAACTGAGTGTTTGACAAAGACAATTACCTTGTTCCTCCAATGGAACAAATTCTACAGCGGGTGTCTGGTTCTGAAAGACTATCTCTGCTAGATGGTTTTTCTGGATACAACTAGGTCCTTATGTCTCCTTCAGACCAACTTAAACCACCTTTTGCACCCCATGGGGCAGTTACGCCTACAGGAAAATGCCTTTTGGTCTAATAAACATCGGTGCCACTTTTCATAGAGCAATGGATATTGCTTTCCATGGCCTCATTAACCAGTCAGTTGTAGTTTATCTTGATGATGTCACTATCTTTTCTAAAAACAAGAAAGATCACTTGTCTCACCTTAGGGTTGTCTTGGAATGATGTCACAAGTTTGGCATATCTCTCAACCCTAAGAAATCGGTCTTACAGTAGAGCAAGGCAAACTGCTTGGGTTTATAGTGTCTAAGGATGGAATTATTATTGACCCCGAAAGAACCCAAGTTATCGCTAAACTTCCCCCTCCTTCCAAAAAATCCATGCAATCCTTTTTAGGCAAGATTAATTTCGTCAGAAGGTTTGTCCCAAGTTTCTCAGAAATGGTTAGACAGTTACAAAATTTAATTAAAAAAAATGTTTTGTATCGATGGGGGGGCCAAGAAAGTCGGGCTTTTGATTTGATTAGAAAAGCAATAATAGAAGCTCCTTCCTTTATGAGTCCCAACTTTTCTCAGGATTTCACTCTTTACACTTTTTCATCTGACCGATCTTATGTTGTTGTGCTTACACAAAAAAAATGCTAAAAGTAATGAGACACCCATTGCCTTCATTAGCTCAGCTTTTAAAGGAGCAGAGCTTAATTACCCAGTAGTAGATCAACAGGCATATGTTGTTTTCAAAGGAGTGAAACACTTCCGGTCTTACCTGTTGAAATCCAGAACCAAGGTTATTGATCCTTACCCTGCTGTGAGAAACTTGTTAGTAAAAAAAGAACTGGGTGAGAAAAGGGAAAATTGGATGACATCACTACAGGAATATGACCTTGAAATAACCCCTGCACAAATTGTTAGAGGTCAGGGCATGTGTAAACTAGTGGTTGATTCAGTTGAAGAACAAGAAATTCAAATAAACACCTCAACTGTGAATCAACATAACGAAAAACAGATCAATTGTGCACAAGCTACTGCTAATTCTTGGTATGAGAACATTAAATTTTATTTAACGCATGGATATGCTCCCCGCAATCTTGATCGTAAAAACAGAAGAGCACTTAGGCTTAAATCTGCATCTTTACAGTTAATAAATGATGTATTATTTCGAAAGAACTTTGATGGTGTTTTTCTGCGTTGTTTAGATAAGGAAGAGTCAGAAAAACTGCTAGCTGAACTTCATGCAGGTGAAGCCGGTGGTCACTTCGGTGGAGATACCACTACCCACAAAGTGCTAAGAGTTGGATACTACTGGCCTACCTTGTTTAAAGATGCCCATACGTTGTCCCGCAAATGCATAATCTACCAAAAGGCTACAGGACAGGTGAAAAAGGCAGCTTTCCCTTTGCAGATTGTTACTGTAGATACACCTTTTCAGCAATGGGGCCTAGACATCATAGGATCGATTAATCCCTCTTCTTCATAGCAACACAAGTATATCCTTATAGAAACAGACTATTTTACAAGATGGTCTGAATTCGTACCTTTAAAAGTGGTAACCACCAATCAGGTAGTGTCCTTTCTGAACTCCCATATCATCACTTGATTCGGCGTTCCTGAATGTATGGTTTTTTATAACGCCTCTTTTTTTTGTCCCTTGATATGAATGTTTTCACTTTGGAAAAAGGGATTAAACTAAATTATTATGCCAGCTACTACCCTCAAGGGAATGGTCTAGCAGAATCAACAAATAAGAATTTAATCAAGATTATTAAAAGGACAGTTTCAGAAAACCACAAGAATTGGCACAATGCACTGTATAATGCACTTTGGGCTGATAGGGTAACCCCAAAATCTTATGTTGGTAATTCCCCATTTTTCCTCGTTTACATAAGAGAAGCCATTCTCCCCCCGCATGTCTTACTTCCTTCTCTGCAATTGTCGCAGAAAGTTCAATAAGAGGAGTGCCCTCCTCTAGAAAATCGAATAAATTCCTTATTAAAACTAGAGAAGGTGAGAACACAAGCAAAGAAGAAACTGGATCAGCACTAGCAAATTGTAAAAAGTTGGTTTGATTCAAATTCATCTTCAGATAGGAATTTCGATGTCGAAGATCTGGTCCTCAAGTGGGACAAAGCCCACGAGGGTAAGGGGGAACATACCAAGTTCCAAAACCTGTGGCTGGGACCATTTTTAATCTCTGAAAAAATGGGTCCCGACTCTTTCTGTCTGCATAATTTGGAGGGACAGACAGACACTTTCCCAGTGAATGGCCAGGCCCTCAAGAGGTATTTCACCTGAATATTTCTGCTCCACCCTTCTGTAAATATTTTTCATGTTTTCTTTTCTGTTTTTATTTTGGTTCTTTTCATTTTGATTTTGATTTGTTTTCTGAATAATTATATCTGAGTCACCATATCATTTGTGGAAGGGAAACAGAATTCCCATTCATTAGCAGCAGTTGATAACTTCCCAAGCACCTGAGCAGAAAGTGCTAAAACTTTCTGTTCAAATCAGTGTTTCTTGTTTCTCATTGAAATTACAAGTAGATGTGATTTCCATTAATAAAATTCTAACGTTGTCCATGTTTTAAGGAAAACAACTCAACTGTACCTTCTCATCCTCGAGATGGTTTCCTAACTGAAATCTAAGTGTCCAAAGTGTGATGAATGTCATCAAAAAAGGAGAATGATTTTTTTTAAATGATTAAAATTTTTGTGCCAAACTATGAGATTTTCAGTATCACCCCGCCCTCTTGAATATTATTAAGTTCTGCGAATTATAAACAAATTCTAGAGGGTTGAAAGCAAGGTAACGTGTGGGAAGTGTATGTAAACCCGTCGGGACGTTGAACAAGTCTGCTAGCAGTGGGTAAATGCATGCATGATACCAAGGTAACTTTTTCGGGGTACTAAACGGGCATGCTGGCGGCAAAGCAATGTCGAGTTTAAGAAGATCCTCAGGTATGTCTTTCAATTTGATCAAGTGAAAAGATGTCCCATATCATGAATGGATGACTCTTGGACAGGATAAATGTACTAGAGTGGGTCAAATGAAATCCCTGTCGAGGCTATGGACGCCTGCTAGCAGCAGTGGCCCTATCAACAGTATCGAAGTCAACATCATAAACATCGCTACACTCGTAATCTAAGTTAGATGCCAGATTACAATATTTTTTAGACAGAAATACATCTGATGCTAAGCTGCGTTATTTTCTAAGTTATGATCAAAATGCTTGACCTATTGTTAACTGTTTCTAAAAAATCATTTCATCTAACCCCCCTAACATGAATCTTCTGGTGATACAGAGATAACAGCTTCGCCCAGTATGTCGCCATTGTTGGCAGCCACCAATTTGTTTGATTTTTTTATCATAATCAAAGTCACCACAAAGAGATTATATATTTATGTAGCTGCCACCACCTTTCATTTGTAAATGTTTATGTTTCTGAGTTTCGAGGCGATGATTGGTTTAAACTTATCTTATTGAGTTTTTTTGTTTGCATTTTCGTTTGTTTTGTTTTTAAATTTATGACTGTAAGCATGAATTTAAATATAAAACTTGGTCTTGGTTTCATATCTTTTACCTTAGAAATGTCGTTTTGAAGACACCCATATATGGTTAAATCTCAAGCCTTATGAACATATTAATTAATCCACTATCGAAATATTTGTGTATTATGGTTATCGCAACTTCATTGGTTCTATAGTTGATCGTTGAATTAATTTGTGAAATGTTCGAATGCACTAAAATGTTGGTTTAGCATTTGATATAGTTCTCATGATCTCAACGGTCATATCATCATTCATGTCAATTGGTACAGGCATGTTGTACCTACGTTTTCAATTAATTTTGTTGGTCTGAGTATTAATGAGAACATTCATTATGCGAATTGGGGTTTTGTACTATGGAGGGTTTGGAATTCATCGTAGGTAATGGCTCGTAGTTTTACGAGCCCTATGGTTTTTCGTTTTCCCCAACTCTTTTTTTTTCAAGTTAATACAGTCCCCAAACTCTACAGTTTTCATGCCATTATGATTCGCACATACCTCTCTCTTCTCCTCGTCTTCTGGAAGTTGAAACCTACCTCCTGTGTTATCCATTGTATATTTTACATAGTGGTAATGGCACATGTGGTTCGTATCGAGCCGAACGGTAGCCAATCACTTATTTCCCATGATGACGCCATAGAATACCTGAAGGCTCACGGGTGGGATGTGTTCCTCAAGAAATTTGAAGGCTACAACCTCTCAGTTGCACAAGCCTTTGCACAGACTTTTGATGGTTTTAGGGCCAAGGTCGGGGATGTTCAGTTGGAAATAACAGAGGATTTCATAAGCAGGGCGACAAGACTTCCATTGAAAGGTGAAATGTGGTTTACGAATGCAAAAATGGAGGATGTCCCATGGAGTTTGTTCATGGTTTCCCACAAATCCACTTGTTGTCCAAAAGGTATTCTCATTGCTTTTCTGAAACCAAGATGGCATAGCCTTGTTTTAATTTTAAAACAGTTTATCACATGTGAAGGCCGATATGGATTGATTTTTCTATACCACATTTGGTTGCTTATGTTATTCATAGGGTTTGAATTGAACATGTTGTTTTACTTGTTAATGAGTCTTCAAAATTTCTAAACGCTATAAGCGACAGAGCATGAATTCTCTGTTGATTTTTTTTCACCACGGGCTCATTAAGATCATGTTGGTTTCTCACCTGTCACAAATCGATGACAATTGGGATATTTTCCTGAGCTGAAATGGCTTCACCCAGGTCTTCAATTCACTTGATGGCTCTAAATTTAATGAACCAACTTCTATTGTTGATGAAACCCCTGTGGATAAGAAATTGTCAGGTATGTTTTCACCCAGGAAATCTTTGGAAAAGGTAATTTCTGAATTAAAAGAGAAAGATCACCCTATGCCTATGAACGAATCTAATTTGAACAATAATGATAAACCTGTTGTGAAGAAATTTCGTAAAGGAAAGAAACAACAAAGCTCAGATTTAAATTTTAGGAATAAGAAGGTTGGTCGATTGATTTCTCGGAACTTAAGAAATTGAAAGAGCGATCATCTGAGCTCAATCCCTATGATCGAGATCGATGATCAGTGTTCAGATCAAGAGATAAATGATTTCTTGGCTCAGGAAAATCCAGACAACCCATGTCTTGTGGAAGAAAATACTACCCAGGTTGAACAGTATGACTTTGTGACTAAGCTACCCCCGTGTCTCAAAGGAAAAGAAGGTTTTGCAGGTATTATTCATGACCTGGAACAAGCCACAGGGAAAAATGAAGTACCCGTTATCGATTGTGTTCCACATCGGTCTGCCATTGCCCCAGTGCATTGTGACAATTGCTTAGATTGGATAGAGCATTATTATAGAGATATTCCACTCTTATAGGCTCAAGTAAAACGCTTGAATTCTCGGAATGCTCTATTGGAACAAGAGAACCTTGACTTGAAGGCACACACAGAGAGGGAAAATAAAAGATTCAAGAAGGTCGAGAATATAATCATTAAAAATACAACCAGTTTCAAAGCCATCATAAATTCGGAACTGTCAGATCCTTCATTTGCTAATATCTAATGGTAAAAATGATTTTGTTTGATTTTATGACATTCTGTTATGAAAGATTAAAACATGTAGATTTCATTTTGATTTCATTTGCTAATAATAAGACTAGCTACAAAATCTATGATTCTGTAGCTAGATTATTTTTGAATAATAGTTGGCATTGTTTTCTAAATATCAAATCTATTTTTCTATCTACAGGGAATTGATGGTTATGATGTTGATTGCATGGAGAAAACACCTTACGTCACACGCTCAATTATTCAGTAGTTTATGCCTTTTATGTTTATAAAACTTTGGTTTATTTTTGACAAACCAACTCATGCATGAGTGGTTTCTAGTTTCACTATTTTTGTAATATTATCTATTTTTTGTGGATTCAACTCTATCTTGTATGATAAGAGTATTTGAATCCTGAACTAGTTTAAATACTGGTCACTCTTAGTAGTGAGAACATCTTTGGTTTGGACACATTATGGACATATGACTTTCAAGACTGATATGGAGAAGTTGTTCACTCCTTGGCTTTAGACCAGTGTGACACTTACCCATTATGTTTTGCCTTTATCTTATGACATGTTATTACGTTTATGCAGCTTTAGGCTGATCATCATATGATATTTCATATTATTTGGCACTTTAATTATGTCTGTAATTTGTTGTTCTATATTACATTTGTGATCAATACTCCATTTAAATATCATTGATTTATGTTGGATATTGAATGGTGTATTACATGAATGCTTTGTATTAAGTTTCTTTTATTATAAGTGTTCATCATTATAAGATCACTAGATCTATATGTTTATCAGTCTGCTTTTATATTCCTGCTCCAAAACACCTTTGAGTTTGTTTTGGGAGTATTAGCATCATCCTATTACAGGTTTTTCTCTTAGGCATGATAGCTAGGAGCTTGCATTGTGCAGGAACATAAACTCATTTTCGTCAATTAATTACAGGTTAGTTTACTCGCATTTTTTTTTAGTTAGATTATTCATCAATGAAATAAGAAATCAGCTTTGACTATTTATTTATTCTTATTTAAATTGTTTTTTATTAGTATTCTTTAGTTCTTTAGATTTTAAATATTAAACAGAAAACATAAAATGTATGTTCTTTCTTTATCTACTTCATAAACACTTTCAAAAACATCTATTACGCAAGATATCCAGTAAATCTTGCAAGTTGTATATACATTGTTCATAACCATATGCACATATCCATGTTTTTATTTAGACGGTTGTAAATTATTAAATGTATATCTCTAATATCATAGATTCATAGATTACTTTCATTTCTTTTATTATTTTTAGTACTTTAGTTGGCCAACGGAGCCATTAAACCCGTCAGGTCATTTCATTCCAAACGACTTGGGTTAATTAGACAACCCTGGTCCGGATTTGACCTTCCAGATGACGGTGTGTCATTTATGCCCATCAACAATATGACAAATACATAATACCCCCTTCAATGTTTACAACATGATCTTGTTTATTATCCTCTCACTCCTAAAATGTTATCATCTTCATGCTCTAGTCATGCTCCTTGTTCTACCTTAATCACTCAATCTTGAAAGACGTGACTAGTAAGGTACTCCCATACAAGTTAGGCTTCAAATGAATGAGGATCCACTTATATATTTAGTGGTTTATGGAGGGAGGAAAAAAGGTAAATTTTGATGAATGATTTGACTTGGGATAAACATTTATGTTTTGTAATAGCATTGTTTTTAATATTTTTGTAGTTGTTTATAACATTGTTTTGATGCTTATGACACATATGGTATGATTATTTTGTACATATCTATTTTGATGCAAGTATAAAACAATTCTATTATTTATTTGGTGAAATCATTAGTGTTATAGGTTGATTCATTTCAATGTTAATGAAAGAAGTTTGTTGATTTAGCTTCAATTATTTATTGATTTGAACAAAGTGATGTCAATGGATTGGTTGCAAATGATTTATTTTAATGAATGTATGTCATAATTTAATGAATTTCAATGATGAAATATTTACAGAGTTGTTATTTATGTTTTTCATCAAACATAACTAAATACTTGAGTGTCATGATTTATTATGTGAATTGAATAAACATTTAATTCAGTATAGAGTAACAAGGGAAAGTTGCATGCCAATTAGTCCCTTGTTGAGCAAATAGAGTAGCACGAAATGATCCAGTATGGATCCTATGTTCTAAGCACTTCTCTCACCTTTCAATTCATGTCATAGTAGTACATTAAGGGTTAATGATATGATCAGTTTGGATGGTGAGTACTCGACCATTCATTATACAAGCATTTCTTGAAACATCAAGTTGTAAAGGTATAATTATTTAGTCTTCTATTTTTGCTTAGATCTGTTAGAGTTGTTTTGATTGATGCTTAAATTTAAGGAATTTATAGGTATCTTTCGAACGATCATTGAATTCATGTGTTTGTTTTGTTGAAAATGGTAAATTATTTGTCTATGCCACATAATTACATGAAAATTATGAATACATATGTCTTTTTTAGGTTGAGAAATGTATATTTCAAGGGGTTTTGTAAATACTATTGAATTCTTGTGGTTTTTATTTCGAATTGGAAAGACATTGATTTACAGCTTATAATATTACGAATAACGAGTGAAAAGAGTGTGTAATAAACCAAATAATTGGATACTTTGATATCTAATTATGTTTGTATCATTCATTTTGAAGTAGAACTCTATCAAGGGTTTTGATTCTAAATTTCTATATATTATTTAATGTAGCCTAGAATAGTTCAAGACTTGCACCTACAATACCCAAATTATTTTGTAAAATCCCTTGTCCTCCTACTTATTCCTCTTGGCTTACTAGTAAACCCATGTATCTTCGTCAATTTTAGCACATCATTCTTATTATTAAATCATGTAGTTTTGTAATCTAAAAAAATAAGTGCTTCAAGTTCTATAGAGTAAAGAGTTGAGTCTTGTATTTCGAGGAGGCATATGTGTTGCATGGAGTATAGAAGAGTAGATGTGGAATTATACAAAAGGGATGCATCTGATAATTAGATATTTATTCAAGATATACTTGTTGAGAATATTGTTTTCAGTTTCCTTGCTTTTTATATATTGTTTTTTTTGTATTTAGTTAAATATTATAGAGTTTGTAGTTACACTGCATTTTTGAAAGATAGTTAAAATACCAAGCACAATCCTACGAAGAAATCGCAGCTCAACCCTCGACCCTCCTTCTGATACCTTGATAGAAAATAACAGGGTTTTGGCCTTCCCAAATGCTAAACCTAAGACTACATGGAAGTAGATTTAGACTAGTGGAAACTCATTTCCATTGATTTTTTTATTTGGCTAAAAATTGTTACTTTGAAAATATTATATTTGCCTAGTCTAGTTAAAATTCTAAGTTTGTTTTAAAACACGTGAATACTATTTTATGATACTTGATGGATCACTAACTCACATAATGAAAGACTTATTTGCCATAAGCCTTTTGTCTCTTTTTTGTAAGCATTCAATAGTTGGACCTTTGAAGCATAACGTTAAATTTAGAGAACTCTGGAGGATAGATTAATTGTGTAATATCGTGATGAAATTAACCAAACCTATCAAGATAAAATTTAAAAATTGGTATTAAAAAATAATTTGAAAATATAATAGAAATCAAAACCCATCTCTTAACAATAAATAACATAGAATCCAATCTACAATTCAAAGATGGATCTACACTACAAACCTAGAAGTTGCAAATTAAGGGTAAAAGTATTAGAAAATTTCAATATTGGAAAATCCTTCATTTTCCATCAACCAATGACTTATGGATGTCTATTTCAACCATATGGCTCTTTCGATTTCCATATTCCAATGCCACAAATGATATTTACAACTCAACCTAAATCAAAATCCCATGAAGGAGTTGAGCCAAAAGGAAAAAGGAAACAATACAACCTTTATGTCACCAACTCAATCCCTTAGTCTTCACCACTCAAGGCATTATACTCCTCAAACCTAATGTTGAGCTCACTAGTAAACTCAAATCCCTTATACATAATACTCCTCAAACCTAATGTCGGTCTCACTAGTAAACTCAAATCCCTTATACATAAGTGGCTTGCTCTAATGTGTGAGGACTAAGTTGGCCACCATGGTGGTGGCAGGGAGCATCCCAAGCCCTTATCCATGACCCATTCTACACAATAAGTCATTATTGAAATCTCAAGCCAAGTCACATATGGAGTGCTAAAATCCTTACTCTTACACCTAGATATCTTTTTATCTAGTGATTTTCTTACTGTAAATCAAATTAGCATCTCATAAAACAACATATACTTCTAGAATATTCAACTTAAATAAAGATAATGAAAGCAATATTGTAAAACAAAAATATCAACCACAATACACAAAGATATTATGCTAGATCAACTAAGCTTATCTTTCAAATAAATTCAAAGCTTACAAGGGCTCCCATACCTGGGATAATGGCCCACAGAGAAATATAGAAAACCTCAGACAGTGCCTGCAAACCCTAGAAATCTCTTGCGTTGTTGTACGACCTTGTACTTTCATGATTCCCGAGATGTACGCAACTTTTCTTAAGAAAATATGCATATATGTGCATGTCTCCACTGAGACTTGCGTACACACACTCAAATATTGTACGGAACTTGGTATAGCATGACCCTGTTGTTTTGACTTCACTTTGTTGAAACCCACTTGTGATTGTCCCTGTTTTTTCTTCTCCCTGACCTAATCTCTAGATGGAATTCCCTCTCCACCTATTCAAGATCTCCTTGATTCATAGTCCTCTATGATCCAATACTCTGAGAAAAATTCCTTCTCTTCTCTCAAGAATATCATGTGTCTTTTCATTCACCCTATCCTTTCTTTTATAAGATTGAGTTATGATCTAACCCTAATATTCAATGTGATTGACGGTTGATATTACTTCTCACCTAACTTGAGATCAATAGTTATTATTTAATTCACTAATGATAATTAAATCATTTCTTTAAATAAAACTCAACTCACTAATAAAAGCACTTTACTTTAATAATCCCTTTAATTAAAGTAAAGTTTCAAGGTAGAAGGATTTGGACAACTTTCACACATATAGACACTTAGACCCATGAGGAAATACCTATCTAGTGCTATAAACATCAACACTCCTTCTTAGCGAGGAAGGTATTCTGCACCACTCCAAGTTTGTCTCTGAAGAACACAAAATTTCGTTTAACCAATGGTTTGGTCAGAATATCTGCAACCTGGTCATCTATGGAAATATATTGAATCTTCAATGATCCCTTCTGGATCCTATCTCGAATGAAGTGGTATCTAATCTATATATGCTTGGACCTGTCATGGAATGTTAGATTCTTCGAGAGTTTAATACAACTCTGATTATCGTAGTATATCTTTGTAGGATCCAACTCATGATAAAATAAACGTGTAAGCAATTTGTGAAGCCAAATGGCTTCACATATAGCCATATTCGCTACCATATACTATGCCAATGTTGAACTGAGTGCTACATAAGTATGCTTCATGTTGAACCATGTAATCACTGCTAATCCCAAGCAGTGAAGCAACACCTTGAGGTTCTCTTTCTTTCTACTGGACTCCCTACCCAATCTGAGTCTATATATCTCTACAATTGATCCACTCCCTCTCCTCCAAGATACTTGAATACATACTCCATTGTACCTCTCAATTACTAGAGAACATGTCGCACTTCTATCTAATGCACATGCCTTGGCTCCTCCATGAATTGACTCAAGGTGTTCACGGTAAACAAATATATGGTATGGTGTTGACAATATATATCAAGGACCCTATAAGTTGCCTATATATCTTGGGATCCACCAATTTTGAATCTGAAGTGACAACATTCTTCAGATTGGTAACCATAGGTGTAGCCATCGGTCTACAATCCTCCATTCTAAATCTCCTCAATATCTCTATTGCGTACTTCCCTTTATTGAGGAATATCTCTCTCGATACTTGGCATACCTCTAACCCCAATAAATAATGCATCAAGCCAATGCCTTCATCTTGAAATCAATAGCTAAATTTACTTTGCAACCTACAATAATATCTTATGCACCTATGCCAAACAAATAATCTATATATAGAACCAAGATGAGTGGATCTTCCCCAAAAAGTATGAATTACAAGTTAGGATCCACCTCACTCATCGTAAATCCCATACTCTACAAGTATCCCCTAGTCTTGGAATACCATGCCCTGGGTGCAGGTTTGAATTCATACAAGTATTTGTTAAGCCTACATACATGAGACTCCCTCCCATGTACCTCAAATCCCTGAGGTTTCTCTATATATGCTTCTTCCTCAATGATCTCATTGAGGAAAGTTGTCTTCACATCCATCTAATGAATGCTCCACCTCATAACTTAAGCAATAGAAATAACAGCTCGAATAGAAGCATATCTAGCGACTGGAAAAAATGTATCCTCATATTCCACTCTCTCTTTATGGGAGAACCCTCTCATCACAAACCTCACCTTAAAATTTTCAATGTTACCATTTGCAGCATGCTTGATCTTATAGAGCCACCTGGAACTCACAACTGACTCCCCCTCCAGTCTTGGCACTATGTCTCAAACATCATTCCTCAAAATGGTGTACTCCTCCACCATGGCATCCTACCTAACCAGCTGATATGTTTATTCCTCAAAATTGGAAGGATCAACATCAATGATGCTACTCATAAGAACCATATAGTTCAGAAACTTCCTAAGAGATCTACACTCTCTAACCACACTCCTAGGAGCCTCACAAATATCCCTCAATGTATGTAATATCCACCTAGGTCCCATAATAGGACTGGAAATGGATAACTCCTCCTCCCCAATTGCAGTCTAATATGTTGACTCTTGATCATCCTTCAGAGCATGTTGCTCCTCATCCTTTGTCATTGTAAATGACTCCTGAGATCTCATAGATGCCAAGTTCTCCTCAAACTTAACATCTGTGCTCACAATTTTCTTCCTCTGCATTGGTATGAATATCATGTAAGTCTTTTATGTCTCATTGTACCCCACAAATATACCCTTCTATCATGAAGGCTCCAACTTTGTCCTCCTCTCCACAGACACATGGATGTAGACTGGACAACCAAAGGTCCTCAAATGTCCTATCTTTGCATTCACCCCTGAGAATTCCTCCTCCAAAGTCGTGTCCCCCAATATCCTATGAGGAATCATGTTCTACACATATATTGTCATGTTACACACCTCTGCCAAAAGAAACATAGGAAACTCCTGGTCATTTATCATAGCCGTGGCAGAACTGATGATGGACATATTCTTTGTTTTTACAACCCCATTTTTATAAGGGTTGTATGAGACTATCAACTCCCTCTTGATCCATTCCTCCTTGCAGAAATCCTTGATTTCATTGGAGGCGCATTCTCCCCCATTATCTGACCTCAATACCTTGATCTTCCTTCTTGTTTGGTTATCCACATGATCTCTAAACTCTTGAAACCGAATGAATACCTCATCCTTGGTCTTCATAAAGAAGATCCAGATTTTCCTAGAAAGTTCATCAATGAACTTCACATAGTATGATGCTCCCTACACTAATGCTATTGACATAGGCCCACTCACATCTAAATGTATAATATCCAATATCCCCTTGGACATACTCTCATTTTTTGGAAAAGCATCCTTGGAATTCTTTCCAGGTGCACACCCTATGCACACTCCCTGTTGAACTCTGGAAGACTTGTAACAATCCCCCTCAAAATCGGAAATGATTTGTAGTGTAGGTGTCCCAAATTCCTATGTCATAGCTCACATAGGTTTTCTATGGTATGTACCAAATTTTGAACAGGCTTGACCTACAACCTATTTAAAGTTCCCTCTCTAACCCCAACAACCATTTTTGTGTCAGGTCTAGATTTCTCTAGACGTATGAGTACTTTCTCTCATAGAAAAGAAATGGAAAAACCTATGTCCTCCATAGTTAATACTGGGATAAAATTATTCTTTAGTCCTGGTACGTAAATCACATCCTAAGCATCCAATGAACCTCCTGACTCAATCTAGAATGTAATTTTCCCCTCTCCCTTCACTAAAAACTTGGCATCATCACCAAGATACACATGAACATCTGAGTCCCTCTCTTTCAGACTGCTAAATAGCTCTTGTGCTTATTCCATATGACGAGATGCACCATTCTCCAAGTACCCGCACTCCTGGTAGTTGTGCTAGTAGAAAGGAAAGAAACTAGTGAGAAATCATTCTAAAACTTCACTACAAACTCATCTAATTGTGTCTTTGTTGATGTTTATGTATGCATATTCCCTTTTCCCTTCTTCTTCTACAGACACTGAGATGTATAATTTCCATTCCTATGACATGAGAAGCACTTGATTTTACTCAAGTCCTTCTTTTTCCCCGGATGTGATGATCCTCCATCATTTTTACCCTTCTTGCTATAACTCTTTATTGTTCCCTTCCTTGTCTTACTGAAAAGATCCAAGTTCTCATCACTAATTCCCTACTTGTTGCTCTTAGACTCCTCCCAAGTCTATTTCTAGATGCAATCATCCGAAAGTCTCTTCCAATCTAGGAGTTTTTCTCGAGCTCAAACTCCCTTGACAAATGATTCCCAAGACATGGGAAGAGCATTCAATGCCACATTCACAAGTTATTCATCTTCATTTTTATCTCTTATGGCTGCAAATTGATCACATACATGAGTGATCCTCATGAAATAGCTAGTAACATTGTCAGATATAGACATTTATACCAACCTAAGTTTATTTCTTAAGACAATATTCATATTCATTTTAATGCTCTGGAATAAACCTACCAAGGAATCAAACATATCTTTGGTCGTCTTCTTCTCAGATGGGTCAAGAATCAAATGATCCTTCATTGAATCCAATATAAGCCTCTCATCTTTGATCTCCTTGTTCTCGTGAGCTACCAAAGCAGTCGAATATATCAGTGGAGAAACTACTTTTTCCATTAACTCCCAAAGGTCATACTCGTTTAATGCCAAATTCACTCTTGATTTCCAATATAGGAAGGTGGATGCTCCATCCAATCTGTCTTCAACTCTCAAACCTACTCATGTCATCCTCTAGACCTGGTAAAATACCCTGGAAATAACTTGTTATTGAAACTACCCCTATATTGACATGTATGAACTTGTACACACTTGTCACCACTGAAAGTCGCATATGCATGTGTATGTTCTTATTTCAACCTACATATATGTGATTGTCTCCAAAGAAACCTGTGTATGTATGCGGTTGTTCTTTTTTCGTCCTGCATACAACTTTGTACGACTGCAAAACTCTAGTTTTTCCTTAGTAATTCTATTTTCATGAAATCAAATCCTTGACTTCTAACCGTTGGTTATGGATCTATTAATATATCCTTTCATATCTGATAGATGTGTTATCAATTGTTATGGATATGAGATATGGCTTCCTCTCAGAGTGATCTCTCTGATACCAGGTTGAAATCCTTACTCCATCACCTAGGTATCTTGTTATCTAGTGATTTCCTTGTTGTAAATCAAATTAACATCTCACAAAACAACATACATTGTTGGAATTCTCAACTCAAATTAAGATAGTGAAACCAATATTGGAAACCAAAAATATAAAAAACAATACTCATATATTATACCCATCAACTAAGCTTATCATTCAAATAAATTCAAAGCTTACAAGGGCTCCCATACTTGGGATAATGGGCCACAAAGAAATACATAAAACCTCAGACAATACCTACAAACCTTAGCAATCTCCTACGCTATTGTGTGACCTTGTATTTTCATGCTTCCCGAGACATACACGAATTCCCTTAAAAAAACATGTGTATATGCATTTGTCTCCACTGAGACCTGCATACACACATTCAAAGATAGTATGTAACTTTGTACGATGCGACCATGTTACCCCTACTTGAATCTACTAAAACCCACTTGTGACTATCCCTTTTTTGTCTTCTCCCTAACTTGATCTCTAGATGGAAGTCCTTCTCCACCTATCCAATATATCATGCATCAGAGGTGGGGGGATAAGTTGCATTGGTGGTTGTGTCATAAGTTATTGGGGTCCTCCCATGGTGGGATTTATCCAACCTTATTTCCATAACTGATTGGGAGGGGGAGCTACCCATTGTTGAGTTGGAATTCCCTATGGTTGAGAAGAATATTGCATTGAAGGGTTTGTCCAATATGAATTGAAATATTTTGATTGATCTTGTATCATACCTTGAGGTTAGGATGCCAGGGTATCTTTTGAGAGACGTGGCATAAATGTTTTGGCTCCTCATCTTTTTGATAAATGGTATTTAATCCAGGCAAGGAAGGACAATTTTATGTAGCATGGTCCTCACAGCATATCCCACAGACCTCAATTTGATCTAATAGACATTCTCTCTTCGGATGCTTCATTCTCCACTTTGGGGAAAAGATATCAAATGCTCGTTCTATTTCCTCTTGTTTCTTCTTCGTCTGCAGTGTATCTAGCTGGGATCTCAAGGAACTAAGTATATTTGTTTTAAAATATTCTAACATGTTATTGATTTCTTCCCTCGTTACTCCACGTCCAAAAATATTTCATTTTCTTTCCAACATATCTCTTGGTCCTTTGTTTGTTTTAGATGTGCATCTAGAATACTTACGGAAAATTTCCAATATAATGTCGTATTCTAGTTGAGAAACGTCTCTCCCTCCCATAAATTTGAGGAGTTCTATACAATCATCTCGGATTCCTCTTAGAAATAATATGCATCGTGTTTCAAGAGCCAAGTCTCCTTGCTTTTCTCTTTGTAGGTTGTAAGTGAATCGCTCGGCGTAGTTGTCCAAGCTCTCATCTTCATGCTACATCATTTTGAAGACGTCTTCCCTTATTTCCTTGTCTTTGCAGTAATATTGGTAATTGTCCATAAACTTCTTTGTCATCTGGTCCCACGAGTGGATTTTATCCTTTTTGAGGCCCATGAACCATCGTAAAACAATGTTCTAAGTGTGGCCGGAAAGAGCTTTAATTTCTAGGCATCTGTCACATAGTCGTAGCTTTTCCAAAGCACATCGAATTCAAAGAGCAAGGTATCAAGATATTTTGTAGATAGCCCATGAAATTTTGGCAAGGCAGAATGAGGGATGTTATTCATCTTGGTCTCCTCATAGGTTTCTTTGATTGGAAATCTGAAAGTCATGGGTTCCTCTTTGAAAATATCATGTGCCATTTATTTTCGAGGGATGTCCTCTACTTTGAGAGGTGCCTTGCAAAAAAGGAACTCTTCAAAATAATATTTCTCATTGATCTAGTCCTCTAAAAATGGGATCTCAATGTACAAATATCCTTTCACAATATCTAATACCTAAGGAGATGCTTTAGGCTGCTTTCTAGCAAGGGACATTGTTGTGGGTGATAAGTAATTTGGTTGATGATGCCCCTTCTCCTTTTTTTATTAACATGCATTGTTATATTTTGGGGGGTTTTGGAAGAGATAATAAATCTACCCTACTGATATCAATATTTGGGCATAGAAAAGACTTATAAAATCATCCTACAAATTACTAAAAAGAAATCATAACATCTATTCTAGTGAAATGAAGAAAAATCCACACAATTTAAACAACACTACTTTCTTTTGACAGATATTCGACAATTGTTGGCACAGGGGCAGACCCAGGGTTCAACGCTTCAACAACGCACCAACAAAACCCTAACTACCAACCCTTTCGGCAAAACCTGCGAAGCAGGCGAATTCTCACCCGAGGTAGAGGCAGGGCGGTTACAGGACTCAAGTGTCTGTAACCAAGCTAGGACACAGATCTATGATTATAACACTTCGTAGAGTACTTAGGAACAATGCACATTAATTCATTAGCTTTATTCACATCGTAGATCAAACCCTAAGTACAGATCGATGCAGTAACAATGATAAAATATACATCGCACTTAGCATCAGAAGTTATATCTAACACATTCAGCATAAACAAAGCACTAAGCATTCATAGATCTATCTAGCATTCATAACATTCCGTGCACTAAGAAAATTCACAGCATAAACATTACAACACAAAGAAAATCATCAACACATGATATATGTGGTTCACCCCAGTGTGGGGATACCTCCACCAACTACTTCTTCTTCTTCTCTAATAGTCTTCAATCTCTTACATTCATCTACTCTTGTGCACTAATCCACAGAGCCAAGCTTCGCACTGGACAGGTGATCTACGCACCGCGCACCAGATCCACCTTCCCAAAATCAGGTCAAGGAACAAACCCAACTCCTCTATGAGGCAAAAAGCCTTACATACATGGTTTGTTGCACAAATCAACATAGAACTACTTTCCTCTTGCACTTAGCTAGATACTACTACTTCGCTTTCACTAAGCACACTTCTACCTTACAATCTTTACTTATTTATACATTTACAAAAAGGCCTAATCATGGGTAAACCCATGGGCCGACATCCCATAACCCATTACATAAACCCTAATGAACCCCTTGTTGGGTCCAAAAAACAAGTGATATCCCGTGATCTTAGCTCCGCCTGGGTGCTCCATCTTTGACCAACCTATCGATGTCCAAAAAGAGGTAAAACCCAACCAATGTTTCCTCAAAACTTGGTCAAGAGCCAACAGGCCCCCAACACTCACATGTGACTCATCCCAAGTCACTCAGATCTGGGAAATACTTCTTTGAAGGCCTCAATCTTAGCTCAAGTTGCCTCGACCTATTTCTTTGTCTGAGCCTCTTGCTCAGCAAGCTCCTGGAGTACTTGCTCGGTAATAGGCCCTTCTAGACGTTGTTCCATTGTCGCAACCACTTGGCCTAGCTTTGATCCTTGTCCTTTGATCTCTTCAAACATCATGCAGGCTTTGTCCGGCACCGGTTGTAGCCTATGTGTAACTTCCATTACTCTGCCCCAGATGGCATTAATCTACTGCTGGACCGCGTGATGTTCTTGTGATCTCTTCATTCTCTCGACTACAGTGAGCGACTTCATCTGTGCTTGAACTGTCAGTTCCTATTGTTGTGCCTCCTATAGTTGCGCTTCCAAGTTCCTAAGTTTTGGGTCTTCCGTGAGGCGTTTATAGGTCTGCACACTTTTGTTTCTTAGCTACTTTCATTCTAAGGTGAGGATTTTGATCCTTTCCACTACACTTTTAGTGTCTTCCTCCCTCTGATCGTGCACTTCCTGCGGAGTGCTAGGTACTTCTTAAAGCTCCAACTCTATTACCCTTGCTTGAAGCTGTTGGATAGCCTCAGCAAGCTTCATCACTTGGACCTCAACTTCCAGATGTTCCTCCTGTGCCAATATTGGCACAGAGTGAAGTGTTCTGCTCACTACTTCCTTAACTGCAGTCTGATCTGCGAGTAGTTGGTGCTTTTCCCTTTGTATCTTCGACTTGTCTTCCTCGAGCATCGCTCGGAACTCATCCTTCTCATTTTCATAAGTGGTCACGCAGTACCACGTAACTCGTAGTTGCTCCAAGATTTCTTCTTTATCTTTCTTTAGGGCTTATGTGGCTTGTTCCTTTTCTTCTTGGACTCGCTGAAGCTGAGCCTTTGTTGCATCTTCCAATCTGTGAAGTTAGGCTAGTTCATCCCCCAACTCTACAGTCTCCAAGAAGAGGGCGCAGTAGGTACTGCGTGGCTAACTTGAATAGCTCATTGTATCTTCTTCAACTCCTTCTCAAGTCGTACATACAATTATTCTTGCCTCATTCCATATCTCTATAAGAGATCCTCGGATGCATCCTCCATCGCTCCGTGGACTAGACTAATGTCATCCTCCATGAGCGTAGCCTCTAGCTGGGGCTTACTTGCACGGGTCTTCTTTCTTGCCGAGGGTTTCTACGGAGAACTCTTCCTCTTCTTCGATGTTTCTGTCTCGGTAGGGGGGTCCTTCAGTGGTGTAGCTTTGCCTTCTCCTTGTTTTTCTCCTTCTTCCCCTCCTACTTCTTGATTTACTTCATCTCCTCCTCCTCCTGTAGGCAAGCCAAGCCCATCTTCCTCCGACGTGTTGTCCTCCTCATCGGTCTCTATGTCTTGGAGCTCCTCCTTTTTCTTCTTCTTCTTCGCGCTAGTCTGTCCGACATGCTCGGCCCGGGTGACCAAGGGACTTTCGATGATGTCAGGGTCGAAGAGTTTTGCATCATCGACCGGTACAAGGAACTCTATCAGCCACTCCTTGGTGATCTCTTCCATATCTTCGTTGGTCATATTATAATAGGACTGTAATTTATCCTTGCTCTCATCCCTGCACGCAGTGATATAAATGAAATGTCGGTCTGCGTGGAACTTATCTAATGGTCTATAATGGTGCAATGTTCATGGATTCATGTGGGAGAATGATTCTATGGCAACCTTCAGCTGTTGATAGTAGGCGTGGAACATTGTGTTCTACTGCCACTGCTTTGACATGTCGTTTCTGTACCATAGAGTGGAGAACTCTGCGGCCAATGGCTCCAAAGGTTCTATCTCCAGGAAGGAAGATCCTTCCGTCATTTTCCAAGCGACAAATGCGATTAACACCAGCAACCATCTAAAATGGAACTCGTATCCTTGATCCTATGCTTCGTAGTAGTCTTTCTCGAGCTCGTTGAAGAGGTAGCTCGCCCAGTTCATTTCCATCCCCTCCACGCACTTCCCTGTGAGGTCCACTACGAACCCGGTGACCTGCGTGGGGAGGTTATTTCTGACGATCTTTCCAGCTATAAGTTGGCAAGCAAGGCGCATTGCGCCATCCTAGATAGAGGCTACCTTATAGCCTTGTTTTCCCTTCTCAACTTCATCGTATGCCTCCTTTATGTGTTGTGTCAGGGAACGATCTGAAGTCTTCCCTAGGTAGAACTGTTGAGGGTCGGGTCCCTACATGCTCAGTCCCGTGATCAGGTGGATTAGTGTCGGATCCACAGTGATGCACCTAGCCACATATATCCTCCATGATAGCACGACAAGAGGAGTTTAACGCAAGCGTTAACCTCTTAATGTCATCCAAAGTGAGGAATCTTCATTACATTCAGTATCGTGGACTGTGCAAGCTCCTTAATCCACGGCTGGGAAACTATGTGAGGCTTCTTCCCAGTCGTCTTCATCAAATATCTGTGAGGCGTGAGCATCGCGTAGTTCTTTATGTCACTAGAAAGCTGGAACTGAAATTATATTGTTGTAAGTTGAAAGATACAATAGAAAATTGTAATTGCTAGAATAATTTTCTCCCCTCAACTCTAGGGAGTCGAGGTTTTTAAACAATGTGATTATCGTTCTAAAACTATACAAACAATGAATGGAAATTCGTGAGAATCCAGTTGTTCATCCAGTTACAAACATTCTTTCAATTTTAGTGGAAAACAGGTGTATGCTTACTCGATAGATAACCAATTTCCTTAGTCACCCATTTCTCTCATGTCACCTTCCTTTGTGGAGGTTTCTTCCCAACTACCAGCTTCCGATTGTCGGCTACAGCGTTGACCAATGTGTTGGTGAGCTATATTTTGATTCGTAGCAATGAAAGATGTGCTAGAAGTTGCAATGGTTTGTCTAGAGTTACAACAACTAAAAATCCTCCTTCAGTTGCAACAATTAGTTCGAATCCGAAATTGTAGCAACTTGGTTAGCGCCTGAAACGGTATCACTTGGAATTGTAGAAAAGAGGTGTTGCGGACATTGTATTCTCTTGTATAAAAATATTAGTGACTGAAAGTATCGAGTTCCTTCCTAAGAATTATGAAAAAAAAAATGTAATAATGGCATGTGGGGTAGGATCTATACCTTAGTGATAAATGAGGTGAACTGGATAAAGGAAGTATCAAAAAGGAAAGTGATTAATGTAAAATGATAAGCAAAAAGATATAGATGGGTGTTTAAAGTATTCCATTTTAGGGGCTTTTCATCTCCCCCAACCCAAAACTGTTGCATGTCTTCATGCAACTATGATCACTCAATGTTAGGGAAGTTAGGGTGACCCTAGGGGTCATTGATACTATAGAATTTCTTCTTCTTTGTCTCCTTCTTTTCACCAATAAGATCCTTTGTTGGAGCTTCTTTGTTTTGTTCTGTCTTTGCCTCTATCTGAGTGGCTTTATCACTTCCCATACAATCTGTAGCCTGGATGGATACTTATTCTATCTCCCTAGGCTGACCTATTTTTTGTGAGCTTGTTAAGGGTTCCCCTACAACAAGAGGACTTGTTACAGGGTAACCTTATTTTTTCAATTTCCTTATGTTCCTCAAGCTCTTCCCTGAGCATCTTCAAAATGATATTAAGCCTTAAATTTGTCAGCCTCAACATTTTTTTCTCTCACCAAAGAGGCATAGATAGGGAGAGAGTGGGGAATACTTACCCATATAGGAGTGATTGAGGTAGAAGCATGTGGTTTCGACTGTTGCAAGCCTTGGTCTGGTGTGGTTGTGACTGTTGCAAGCCTTGGTCTGGTGTGGTTGTGATTGTTATAGGACTTGGTCTATTGTGGCAATAGGACCATCTTCATAGGAGTCGTCTGATGGGACTTCTTCTACTCTTTGTTATTTTGGTGAATGGGTAGGTGATCCCCCAAGAGGTCCCTCTATTTTTTCTTATGTGAAAATAGTGGCCTTTGGTTCTATTTCCTTCTTATCTTCCTCTGAAGTAGTAGCATTTAATTCCTCAAGAGTGTCTCTTGCTATTTCAACAAGAGGCATTGCTTCTAGTTTGTTTCCCTCAATTGTGTTGATTGTTGTGTCAATGAGCACATCCAATTGCCCCTTGTCCTCTATACTACCAGAGTGTCTTGTATTTTCCATTTTTGGCTCCATAATCTTGGGTGATTGTGATATAGGAGTGATTTATGTTATTTTTGGTGAAAGAGTAGAGGCTTCTTCCTTTGTGTCCTCGTTGCCTTGTGTTGGAGCTTGTTCTTGATTAGGAATATCCACTAGTTATTATGGTTCAATGGAGGCTTCCATCTCTTCCTCATCTATGTATGCCACCAGGAGAGAGGTGATACCTTCATTGAGAGTGTCTTAGTATGGTTCTTGGGCGTCCAAGTGAGTATCCTCCTCTGGTTCTTATGTAGCAGGGGAGGATTTGGCTTTCTCTGTTTCCTGGTTTTCCTTCTGGACTAGCTCCTTGGGCTTAGTAGTTCTTCACTTATTACACTAAGTTTCATCCTTGTGCCTTGTCCTTCATTTATTTGGCATGGGAGGTGGCCTTTTGGTAAACCCTTGAAGTCTCTTTGTGTCTAGTTTTTTAGTCATTATCTCCACATCATTGTCATGGTCTAATTCTACCGTAGTTGCAGCATGGCGGGATTTTCCCTTGTTTTTAACCTTGGGTTTCTTTTGTGGAGTTGTAGCAGCCACTCCTTCTATCTCTGTAGCCTCATTTTCTAGAGTAAATATTGCAGCCATAGTTTATTGTGGAGTTGTAAGTGTAGTAATTTCATGCTCGGGCAGTAAATTCATTTTCATTGATGAGAACAAGTGGTTGCACAATGTTGTTCCATGTAAGTCCCTATTTCTACAATGCATGCTTGACTAGTAATTTGATTAGGAAATGATGAGATATATCATCCCTAGGGTTTGTGTCCCTTTGAACAAGCTATACCATTGTCTGTAATGTTCTGAATAGAAAATATGTCATATTGATCGGTCGGTTATGGCGTAAATGGTCAAGAAAGTGAATGTGTTAAACATAGAATGTGCCATAGTGTCCTTCACAATTGAAGTAACATTGATTGAAGATAGTTTTATCTTCCCACGGATGAGGTAATGACTGGTGGTTGAATCATGTTCCTTTCTTGACTAACACGGATGAGGTAATCAATGGTGGTCGAATCATGTTCCTTTCTTGACTAAATATTCCCCTGGTTTGAGGAACTGCGTTGAAATTTTTGGGTGTGAATTCCTTCAGCTATACCATCTTTCGCCTATGTGAGGTAGCCCAGTGACTTTGGCCACAGTTTTTTATGTGACCTTGACATGTGTTCCTGTAACTATGGAGCGCTCTGCTGTGTAGTTCATGGATAATTCTAGTGTGATCTCATCGTTGTAGCCTTGTATTAATCGTAACACATACTCTATATATCCCGCTCATCCCAATATTTATTTGATGTCTTCATAAACCTCCAACAACATTGGTTTCTTCGGCTCTATGTGGATTAATGATCCAACCATGGCTCATTTCCTCTATTAAATCTGAGTTTTCATGTTTGTAGATCTATACGAACTATGGGGTGGTGAGTTCGAAATTGTAGCAATAAGAGTGGTGGTATCGGAATGGGGATTATAGTAATAATGCTATGATGTGGCGGTTACGGAAAATGATTTCAACACATGTCATTAAACGTACTTATTGCAAATTCAAATAGGAACACATACATTTCATATCTTACCTTGAGTGGTTGTGTGATTACGGTGTGGATTGAGTCCTAGTGGCGGAGGATGTGGTCCCATCAATATTTCTAGCTGAGATTGCAGCGTCGGCATTATCAGTTTCATCGGTCAGAATTGTAGGAACGACGATGTTTAGAAATGTGAGTTGCAAGTGGAGTCACAGCAATAGTTGTTGTATCGTCGAAACTACATCATTGACGGTGTATCTCAATGGTGGGGATATGAATTGTAGCATAGGTGATGGAGGGGAAAGGTGTGGGTGGAAATTGAAAAAATGGAGTGACGTTGGGAGCGGAGTTGCAACGACGTGAGTCGCAGCAATGAAGCTACAACAATCAAAAATGAAATAACTGAAACGTGTTAAAGGGAAGAAGTTGTGGCATGAGATTTGTAGTGACAAGGCTACAACACATATGATGTGGTATATGGTGAGGATTTGATTTGCAACATCAGTGGTGGAGGGAAAATATGAAAGGTGGGAAAATGAAATGAGGCTGCAAGCGGAGTTGTAGCGATAAGAGTCGCAACAATGAAGATGCAACAATGAAAATGAACTGAGATTTGGGTAAAAAAAGGACTTGTGAGTTTTTTGAGATGAAGAAAGGCTACAGTGGATTTGCAACCGATATAATGGGGAAGGGAAATTTCCATACTATGAGAGGACTTCGGGTGGGGTAGGAGTCAAGGAAATGAGAATGGAATTGGTGAAGTGAATATGGGAGGTTACAGGTGGAGTAGCAACCAAGGTAATGGAAGGGGAATCTGTGAAGTGAATAGGGGGATGCAAATGGAGTGGCAGCCTAAGGAATTGGGACAAAGGGTATGAATGCATCGGGGAGTTTCAGGAACGGTAGTTGCGGAAATGGGGCTAGTTGCGAAAATAAAGAATTGCAGCCACACGAATTGTGGCATAGGATATTATAGCGACAACTAGAGTTGTAGCAACAAAAATTTCTACGACAAGGGGATTTGCAGTAAAGAGAATCGCAATAGCTAGATTTGAAACAATAGGAAATGACATCAACTTTATTCTCCCCAGTGGATCCTGAAAAAAAAGGAATATTATTAAAAAGAACAAGTTTTTAGAGAAGGATCCTAACATAATCGTCATGAAACCGTGAAGTTCCCTTCTTATTTTTTTTTTTTTTTTTTGAACTATATTCTTCTTATTCTTTTTTATAACTAGAAACAATGTCATTGATGTCAAAGGAACAATGTCTTGTCATAGTATATTGATGTAGTATGTATTGTCATTGTTCTCAATGGATTGATTTCAAATGAAGTCATTGATATATGATGCATAGATGATGTCATGGATATATGATGCATAGATGGATTGATGCATAGATGAAGATATATCGATGTGTTGTCATTGATATACGATGCATAGATGGATTGATGCATCAATGTATTGATTGTTGAATCATGTGGTCATGCATGGAATCAATAACAAAGGGACAATGTCATAGTGATGTATTGTCATGGGTTATTCCAGTTGGATTGATGTAAAGATGACTCATTATTTTCTTGTCATGATTGATAGGAAGTACAAATGGATGAACTCTAAATTGGTCCCCTTATGGTGAAAGTGCTCATGGGAAGACGCTTTGCAGTTCAGTTATCCTAGAAGTATGGTTAGAGAACCCATGCTTAATTGTGGAATAATAAGATGAAGATCAGTGAATTTGCTAGTGAAACTATCCTAGATGGATAGTTCTTGTCATGGCATTTCTGGTGGTATGTGGAACGTCACATAACTCCTCACGGTTTGAGAGTTATGGCCTTACGAAGTTGGAGGAACCTCATGTGTTGGCTAGAAGCCCCAAAATGTCAAAGAAGTCAAAGTGTTTACAAAGAAGGGATTATTTAAATTATAAATTTAATGGAGAACTTTCTAAGTATGGAAAGTGGTTATAAATGTATTAACCCTAAAAATAAGGAAAGAGGGTTAAATGGACAAGTGGCCATGTGAACAAAGTGGCTAAGTGGAAACATTTGGATAAAAGTGGCCATGTGGACAAAATGGTTATGTGGATAAAGTGGATATGTGGACAAAGTGGGTAAGTGGATGCTTTTAAAGGAAGCTTCTTGGAGAGTATAAATAAGAGGCAAGGGTCTCTTGTAAATATATCTCTCTTGAGAATATATTAAAGATCTATTCTGAGTAAGAGAGTGATTGCAAGTTCTCATGGATGCATCAAAGTTTCTTTAGGTCTGAGATCTTGACGGTGAAAATTTCGGACATTCACAAACCCTATTTTTTGAAGGAGCACACGAGCTGTAGTGAGCTAGAGCGTGTACATATGCGGGATACAGTGAGGCAGGGCACGTACACACACAGGCTGAAGGAGATCAGAGCACGTACAGTTGAAGAAAGTCATGGAGACTTGAGTGTGAGATGGTCCTAGGTTCCTGAAGGCTGAAGAAAGTTTCAGATCTGCATTCTATGGGCTCATATCTGCCATAGAATTTCTAGTATGGTTACATGATTCTTTTGATGGATACTTGTGCTTATGGTATGGTGAATTCTTAAGGCATTATTGGTATGACTGTCATGATATGGTTTATGTTGGTTGATTTATAGAATGAGCACCACTCTTATGTTTCAGTATTGATATGGTTCCCATAGTATATTGTTTTCTTATACATGATTAAGTAGCATTCATATTGTATGGTTGAGGAGCATGAGTAAGTTGTTGGAGAGCATAGATATGTTGTGATTGGTTATGGTATAGATTGGACAGTGAAAGGAAGAAGTGGATGTGACTGAAGGCTGCAGAGGATCTGAGTTTTTCAAGGAGAGAAAACCCTAGTTGTTCAGAAGGCATACGCAGGTTGCAGTACAGATAGGCCATGTGCATATGTGGGTTGTACTACTGGTAGAGTGTGTACATATGCATGATGCACTACTAATAGGTTGTGTACATGTTGAAATATTGGTATCTGTTGAGGATTGAATCCTATTCTTAGTTGGTGTTGAGTTGTGTAAGTCGAGTCTTGCATTACAGAGTTGGTTCTCTTGTGGAGTTGATACTCTATCCAGTTGTTGTTGATAAACCCAAGGATTGTAGTCCATAATAAAAAGAAAATTGTGCATACATCTTGTGTTCTTTGTGTTCTTTTTGGTGATGGCTTGTTGATGATATATGTTGTTGTTATTTGTTGTTGATATATGCTCACATACAACTAGTTATAAATGACAGTAATAAGTGATGAGTAAATGGTGATTGCTAACTAAGGAGTTTTTGTGAAGGGGAGTTTAAAAAGAGAACTGCATTGATTCACCGCCCCTCTCAATGTGGTCGGTGTGTCCAACAATTGGTATCAAAGAAGGCCTTCACTATAAGACTTAACAAGCTTGGAGGAGATCCATGGACACACAAATGGATGATGAGATTCCAATCCTTGATGAGGAAAATTATTCAACATGGAGAATAGAAATGAAAGAGTATTTGAAAGAAAAAGGAGCAGGTGTTTGCAAAGAAACTATTGGTGGATCAGTTCCCTTGAAGAATAAGTCAAAGTTTGCAACTCAAAAGGAAGAAAATAAGAATGATGCATTGGCTCTCAAGACCATTTCCAATGGACTCTCAAGTTCTATCAAAGAAAGCATGGGACAATGCACTTCCACCAAGGATCTATGGCTAAAGCTAGAGAAGATGTACCAAGGCAAAAAGGAAGACACTAAAGAAAAATCCATCAAGAACAATGAAGGTAAAGAATCTCCAAAATCCTCTGATTGCAATAATTCTAAATGTGATGAAGTTGAATGTTTCTCTACAAGTGAAGAAGAATATCTAGAAATAGTTTGTGTAGAATCAAATGATAGTTATCCCATGGAAGAAGTAGAAGAATAAATTTCAAATCTTAGAAAGAAATTTGACTGGGGTCTATATGAATACAACTATGACCATAGCTATATAAACTATAGCTATCTTTCTGAGAACACTAAAAGGTTTCTTGAAAAGAATCAAAATAATATTTTGAAACTAAAGGAAATGCTCAAAGAACAAGAAGAAAGTAAAAGGACTCGGTTAGAAGAAAAAGAAGAAGAGATCAAAAGACTAAAGAATGAAATAGAAGAAAACAAGAAGGTAGATGATGAGATTATCAAAAGTCTTGAAGTTAATATCCATCTCAAGACCCAAATTGAAGAAGCCAAAAGGGTAGAGGAACTATTGAAGAATCAAGTAGATGAAAAGGAAGAGTCATGTCATAAGTTGGAAGCTAAAGTTGTTGATCTTAGAAAGAAAGTAGAGAAGTCAAACAAATTCTTGAATAGCTCAACAATCTTGAATGAAATCTTGGATAGTCAAATATCACCAAACCATAAATCAGGTCTTGGATACAACAAAGAAGCTACACATGTTGAAGCAAGCACCTCAAAGAATCTTGAGGTAAGTCCTTCACTCTCAAAAGATGGAAATAATGTTGCAAGTCAACCATCTACACAAGGGAAGGAAAATTTCAAAAGAACAAAGCAAGAAAGACATCAAGAAGCCATCTTTACACCTCAAAGCAAATTCAGAAGAGAGACACCTTCAAGATGGACACCAAAGCAAAGGTATGAAATTTTTTTTTATGGTCACTATTGTTAGGACCACACAATGTACCTTTTTGCCTATACTTTTTGCCACTATTATACTCTTGATCACCCATATTTAAACTCATACTATCACTTTATCTGATCATCCCAAAGGTATACAACGTCCCTTCTCATTACTATACGTTT